>VYZS01017367.1:38676-59929 GCA_013400695.1 Neodrepanis coruscans
GCCGCGCCGACCGCTCATGGCTCGGACACCGGCGCCGCCGTCACTGGCTCGATCGTTTTTACTTTAATTTTTAACGGAGCGGAGAGCAGCCGCCGGGGCCGCCAGCGCGAGACAAAGCCTCCGTTGCTGCGCCGGGTTCCCGCGCGGGCGCTGCGCCGGCCGCTCCCACCGGCCGCCAGGGAAAAAAGTGGGGGGGGGGCCTCCGCCGGCTGCGCCGCTCCCTGCAGCACAGCACGAGAAGGGGACCATCGAAATGGTGCTGGTGCTGCCCGCAGCCCCGCACCACTGGCCCCTGGGCAGGCCTCCCAGCCCGCGCAGGCGGGGGGCCCCTCCCCGCCCGCCGGACCCCACACAGCCATGCAGCACAGCGGGGGGGGTGGGGGTGGAAGGGACCAACAACCGGTGCGGGCGTTTTTACCCTCAGTTTTTTAACCCCACGACACATGTTAATTTAGAAGTGGTGCTCTCTTACACCCATAAATAATTTGCTGTAAGTCCTATACCAGTTGTCATGGTTACAGGATAAGCTGTGTCTGTCTCCCAGGTGTCACTGGCTGTGTTTGGGAGCATAGCCCTAAAGGAAGATGTAGGCTGAACATGCTCCCTGACTCTCTGAACCCAGCCTCTGCAAATGTGGAGTGATTGCTCCGGTACCTTGCAGTAAGGTGCCATGTGCACTTCAGGAAAGAGCCCAGCCATCTTACTATCTCAATAATGGACCATGTGACTCTACCAATATGTGATACCTAACTATAACCAGGGTTTATATTTGGGTCAGTGTTGAGGCTTCGGATGCTCCTTCTCTGCTCTTTCTCCCCTCCTCTCTCTCCTTTGCTGAGCTCAAGAAATTACCCTAAGCCTCTACTGAGTCACAGAGGACCAGACAACTAAGAAGAGTGGACATTAAATAAAACTGTACTTTAGAATATCAATTAAACCCCAACACAGCATGCCCGGGTGTGGCTGTAGGCGTAAAAGAGTATGATCTTTAAATCTAGAGCAATGTGGTTTGTGAATCCTGATGCATAGTACAATCAGACTAACATAAGAGACTGTGAAATTTGGAGTAGGATTAATCTGAAGATTAGACATAGGTGTCTACATGAGACCTAGGTGTTCCCATTATGTCAACAGAGATCTAGTCAACTCAGTTAATGGAGTCTGTGTAAAGAAAGCTGGGGATCTTTCTCTTGGGTAGAATCTGACATGAGAGGTTCAGCCTAGTTCCTATACACAAGCATCCCGGGCCATTGGGATGCTGCAAGGTATCCCCCTCAAGCTCCAGTTAACTCTCAGTAGACTGTAGGTATTGCTTAGGTCCTATGTTGTCACTGACAACTCTATGCAGTGCCTCAGGTACCTCAGGGCATCTTGAATGTACTAAATGGTGGCATCTAAGTTGAGCCCAGCCCACCCCTACCAGTTCTGTTTTAGATGGCTGGCTATTTCAAGCTGATCCAAGACATGAGAGAGGTCCCACGCCTCCCATTGCATAAGGGAGTTTACAACACTCAGCTGTTAATATCCTTCAGCCAGTGCACATTTAATGTAAAACACATAACCACTCCAGGAACGGGGACCAAACCCAGGATCTACCTTTCTTATGTAAGTGGAACTTAATGCATCCAAACTCCGGATCATTTACCCCATGCTTTTAGTTGCTTCTCTTTAACTTCTCTAAGCAGGCAGGTAAAGTAATGCATAGAGACATAAATCAGATTGTAAGATACGAATCAATACTTATTATAGAATGTCCCCTAGATTCATCACGCCTTCTAGAAACTACTTAGCTAAAACTTATATTTTATTGCTGATTCCAGCAAAGCCAACACATTTCAGACAGCATCTCTTGCTCTCCCTCACATCAGTAGCTCTATTTCAGAAGAGTACTTTGTTCCCACATGTTCTGAAACAGTCCAACCAAAAATTTTCAGTAAAAGAATCTTTTTCTAGTTATAAAATGCAAAATGTATTCTGCAAAGTCACATAGTTTTCAATTGAAAACTCAAACATATAGACTTCAGCTTCAAATTTTTGATACGCCTTTTTTATATGAACCTCAGTGTTTAGTCATACATAAAGTATTCAAAATATCAGAGATAAATTATTTCACTTTACATTGAATACATTGCATTAGACTTAAATGTAATTTTTTAGTTTGGTTTATTAAAAAAATAAATAACTGAATGGTATCATGTTCATCTTGATTAATTGGAAAGCTCTGCTGAAAATTATTCACAAAGCTCTACCAAAACCATATTGTTTCATTGTGTTTTTCACAAAAGTAGATACTTTTTTTTCTTTTTTTCATTTCTTGGCAAGAGAGTCATGGATCTATACTTAAAAATCCACTTACACAATTTCCAAAGGATTATTACAATCTTGTCATGTCAGAGGTTGAACAAGTAATTTTATAGATTATTTTTTCCCATCCCTAGATTCTACAATGATGCTTTGAAAACCTTTAATTCCCTAAACTATGTTTTGTTTTTGCAATGGACACAGGGCATGCAAATGATATTATCTTTTTTCTCTCTTTTTAGGAATGCAGTTGAAGAAAACAAAAAACTATACGCAATTTATGACACAAGGTGAGTTACTAAAAGTACTTTAAAAATGTGACTATTATTTATAATAGAATGTTAATTGTTTAAATTTTAAAAATTATTAACTTCTTTCCCTTGAGTCACAAAGTAATCTCTAAATTAAGGCAAAATGAAAAGTGTTTTAAACCATTGCACACAATTCTGCATCTACCTAACAATGATTCTACTTTATATATAGTGATTTCCTCTTCGTGTACAGTGCGTATGATAAAGAAATGTAATTACACAACCAGCTTAATTTACATATTATTTCATAGATGGAATACGGCTCATGATCCTGATCTGTGTATTATGAGTTTAACTGTGGCTGCTTCTGATGCCAGTTTTTGAGGAATGAGAACGAAGGGCTAGCTGGCACAGCCTTGGGAAAAGAGGATGCATTTAGAAAGACCAGCAGAGTGCTGGGTCTTGGCAGTGGATGGCTCTATATAAACACACCTCCACACCCTGAAGCCTTTCCCTTCCTCTCATCCTTCATGGACCGTTTCCTGTTAAGGGCACTCCTTAGCATAAGCAGAAATCCTACTCAACGGATGAGCATAAGACATACATCAGACTTTTACTTTATTCTACCCATAGCTTTGTCTTTGTTACTCTGGATTTTCATTTCCAGAATTCTGCCTAATCTTATAAAATAAAATAGCACTTCACTTCCTTCTGATTGCTTAACCTGTTTTATATGGAAGTGTGTGCACTTCCCTCCCTCTGCCCCCCTGTACTCGCCAGTGTTTGCTCTTTGTCCTTCTACTTTTCCAGTGTTAAAATTGAAAGGGACCTTTGGATGAAAATGCCAGGAACCAACATCTTTTGGTCTTTTAGCTAGTTCTAATACAGATGTACCAGTTAGGATTCTTACTTGATCTTCCTTTAAATATACATAATATTAAATATAAGCAATTCAAAGTGCTTGTCTTCTTCACTGTGTATAATCTCCTGCAAAATGAGGCTTGGATCTTGACTTGGAATTCTGGCTGCTTTAGTAAGAAAATTTCATAAACAATAATTATCACAAGATTTATGAAGATATTTATAAATATGAAAACACAAACATATGGAATGTGTGCTTCTGTTTTTAACTCAAGAAAAAAGGTAAGTGCTGAATGCTGTTTTGTTAAGAATAATGCGCTCCTGCCAAAGGGATTTAGATGAAACCACTCAAGTAGAAACTCTTAACAAAGAAGTCCTGTATTAAGAAACACTTCCTCAGCTGCAGTTACAGTAAAAAAAATCTTAACTCAGTTACTTGTCTGTTTTTCTAAACAGATTCTATTTTCATCAGGACAGCGACTTAAAGAATAGTACTTCTAATGCACCACAGGCTTCTCTAATGTATTTGTGTTATTTCAGTGCATGATCATTAATCTTTATGATTATAAAGAGCCTTGATTATTTCTGCCTCTGCCAAAGTGTCAATGGATTTTTATTTTGATGTGTCTGACTCATTATATGCATAATCCAGAGGTTTTGCCGCATGAGGAATAGAATGTTGCAGAAATACTCTTCTAAATTCATACAGATAATGCAAATTTTTGTTCTATTTTCTTGAATATGAAGAAAAATAGCCATCCGAAAATTAAACAGTAGTTCAAAACAATTTGGGTCAAGGCTCTTCTTAAAGGCAAATTTTTCCCCATTACTTACATGGATTAATAACTTATTCTTTATGTGGCCCACTGAAACATTCAGATCTCCACTACATTGGAACTGTTGACATAACACCATTAATATTTCTGTATAATTAAATGTAAACCAGCAAATTATGTAACCAAAGCAAATGGATTCATGCAATCCTACTTGCAATCTTCCTAACAGAAATGGGGACAATGAGTACAAACTCATTGTCAGTTATAAGCTCAGCATGAACTGTTGAGTAAACCAGTAAATATTGCATATTGTTTCTAATAAATATATATAGTAAATAAAATAAATATGTATAGTAAATAAACATAATCTTGTTTTCCGCACATAGTATGTCCAACAACCACTGCTCATTATCTGAACAGGCAAAACACAATGTATGAAGCTGTGAATGCAGAGCATTCCCTAAGCCCTAGTGCTGCCCTGCATCCTCCTGTCACTCTAAAACTGTTTCTGCTGGTATACTGTAGGACAGAAAGTAGGAAAGTTGAGTTTTCTGAAGGAAATGCTAAAGTTCTGTTGGACAGTATTTTCAACAAAAATGATCCCCAACTTTTGATTTCATAAGGTAAAAAAGAAATCAGGCTTGGGGGAGTCGGAGGGGGGAAGGAAGGGAAAGAAAAAGACTTGAAAATTTTCTTGTGGATTTTCTCCCTAACAGTTTTATTAATTACACCTTCTCAGTAGGTTAAACCAGCAGGCTATTAAAATTGCTGTAAGGCAGAGTAGGTAAGCAGCAGCATGAGTCTCAGCCTAGTAAGATTAATGTCCTGTGTTCCTCAGAAGACAACACTTCAGCTGTAGCAGCAATTCTTTCTACTTTTTTTTTTCAGTCTCTCTCTCTATTGTATCTCTGAGCCTTCTGAGATTGCAGTTTGCTTCAGGATAAGACTGGACATTTGTCAAAATCAGTTAAATGACAGACAAACCAGAGAGGAAAATGAAAAAGAAAACATTTGATAAGTGATTCTGACCTCAGCTTGTAAGTGGAGTTAAGTTCATTTTGTCAGGTGAATACTCAGTAGAACATTCCAGCACAAGAGCTCAGTGATGCATTGCATGGTGTGATCAAATACTTCTTCCTTGATTCTCAAGCCAGTCTTTCTCCTACAGTCTGATGACTGATAGTGGCAGTGCTGCAAATGCATCAGTTGTGAGCAGACCTCTCCCCTTCTCTAGTTTTCCTGTCATTGCCTCCTCTTCTGTATCTCCATTAGTACTGAGAATGATGAAGAAAACTGGAATTTGTTCCAAAATTTTGATAGGTTTCTCATTCTAATTGCACTGCCTTCAGCAATTTCTGTCTTTTGACAAAGGCTGAGTGTACTCTGTTCCAGCCCCTCCTGAAATGAGATATAGGTGCATCTATATAGCATTTTAGTGCAGACCAGGACTGTACTTACAAAGTAACTTATTTGTTCCCACTTACTCTGCTTTGGTACATCTCAGAGCAGTCTCAGAGTACATTGACACGATTCCTTTAATACAAAATTAGGTTGAAAAATGTGCCCCAGCAGCACACTGAATATGCTCCAACTGCTAATGAGCATCTAGTCTAGTGGATCAAATTAGAACTTTTCTTAATGGGATTAAAAAACTCCAAACAAAATACGTGTATGGCATGGATATCAGGTCCTCAGCAACAGCAGTTTTGTTTACAGACCAGCCTCTAGCTTGCTAACCCAAAAATAGTTGATGAATCCATGGTAATCTAACTTAGCCAAAGACTTCTTTCACTTGTAGGTTTGGCAGTTGTATTCTTCCACACATATATGCATTGGTCCAAGGACAGTACTTTTGCTCATTCACACATAATGCTTGCATTTGCAGTTTAGACTTATCCATTTTTAGGTGGCCTTTATAATATTGGCAATGATAAGGAAAAAGAAAACATATGCTGTGCCTACCTTTTTGAACAAAATTCAGGCTGGAACATTCACCAAAGTAGTAGAAAAGGTGATGAAATTAGTCCCTGAACTGCAGTGCTCAGTCTTATATTTTACTGGGACAGAAAGACTGTACATTAAAAAAAGAGTGAGTGTGAGAAAGAGCAATGATGAAGGTACCTAAGAGGAGGAGAGAATTGGGTTCTCTTCCTTACACCACTGAACATTGATTTATTTTATCCAGTAATTAATTCATGAATCACTGGATTATTTATGAAGTAACTACTTCCCACATAACCATCAAACCACTAGCCCACAGAGTTACGTTAACTCCTTCCCCTGCTTAACTATTTGCTGAAAACTGGAACATTTCAAACAATGAATGTTTACCCTGAGGTAAACAATGAATGTTTACGTCCTGAAGTCTGGGCTGATCTCAGGAGATACATTTTGGGGATTTTCTTGGATGGAGAAGCTACAGGTTGTGACTGGATGCTTTGTTTTGCTTTACTGAATAAAAATTCCCAGACTCCTTCCTGCCATGCCTTGAAATAACCTGCTTACTTTTTGAAAGGAGATATTTAGGAGCCTATTTCTAGAAGCAAAGTCAAGGTGGTGAATTCTGGGACAGGACAAGGAGTCCATTTCTGTGCCCATATTTTTTTTTTATTTGCCACATTAAATAGCTCCCCAAAAGTCTTGTCTTCCATTATTTCCTTAAATACTCTGCACTATACGGGCCTTTGCTGGGTCTTAGCTCCAGACCACTGCCAGAGAAGCTTTGTTCTGAGTCTTTCCTGCAGACAAAACTAACAGTGCTACTTTCACTGCACATGCCATGTCACAGAGAATGATCTTTACCTTTTGTGAAAATGCATTGATTGTTTAAAATTTTTAATGTCCTTTGGTTATTGCTAAGCCTTATTGAATCCAGAGTCCCAAGAAACAATGCCCCATAAGCCATTAAATACTTACTTTTTCCATCAGCTCCAACATGGATTATCTTTAAACTGTTCACAAATAAATGAAAATGGTTGTTCTATAAGATCAAGAAGACAAATACTTAAATGAAGTGCAATAAAATATGACAGACTCTACAACACTGCTGATTCATTCCTACCTCAGATATGTTTCTAAAGTACCAGGTTAGCATGTTAATCAGAAATAGTGTTCTCTAACTTTTTAAAATTCTGTTATAAAACCAGCAATCTAGTCAAGAAAAGTTATTAGTGCTTAAATGTGTTTTTAAGCCACATTACACTCTTCATCGGAAATATTTTCTTTGGTGTTAATACTTTTATCAGAATTTAGGAGGAGATCATTGAATTGGTACCCTTCCCTAGGTTCACTTTCTCTGAAGTCTTTGAAAGAACTAGTCTTCAAACTGCCCATCTGTAGCAAAAAAAAAAAAAAAAAATTATTGATATTTAATTTTTGAGCCTTTGAGTCATGTATGCTTCATGCCACAATCCTCAAGCCTTCATCACAAGTCTATTAAGGTTTTTAAATGAAATCGAAGATTTTCATTTACTTCATAATCATAGTAATTATGGCACTAATAAAAAATTCAATTAACATGAAATCACAAGATTTGTCAATCCTCAGTTTCTCTACATTGTCCTACATTGTCTGTATAGTTTAATAGTTTTTTAACTTTGGCCTGCTCCTTCTTTTATTGGGAGCTCTATTATTGACTGCAACAGTAACAAAGTCAGGACATACGCCATGGATTGCACTTGTCTGTCTTTTCAATAATTTTTCTCACCTGTAGATAAGACCACAGCATTCCCCAAATGTCCATCCTTTTGTAGCAGCTTCTCTCAGGTAAGGCAGTATGTAGAAGGAAAAACCGGTGGTAAGAGAAAAAGTACAAAAAAAGACATAGCTTTTCTCCCTAGTGAAATGTTGTGCTCTGTCGTGGACCAGTGGCCACTGATTGCAATATTACCAGAATCAACAGCTGGCCAAGGGCGTCTTTATATCTTTGTAGAACATGGTGAAAAGCTCTGGCATTGAGGAGCTGCCTCTGGAACCAAAGGTAATACTGCTAAACCACCATTCTTCTGTTTCCATGCCAATCAGTCCTGCTGAAAGGACTGCTTAACTTAGAAGGAGGTTAAAAATAATAACAACTGAGCTGTCTTAACTCCAACCAGTGTTTTATACAAAGAGCACCAGAAGCTCACTGGTTACAGCTCTCACTCTACTCTCTTTTCTACCAGCGCAGTTTCCCTTCACAACCATCCCGTGTGACAAGCCCAATTACACCTGCTTTGAAGCCAGGCGGCGGTTTTGTCTGGCAAAACTTGCCCATCTCGGTTAGTGTTGTTGGTACCCTCGAAGGCACGGCTCTAGGGAGCGTCAGGCCCGGCAGCTGTACATGCACACCGCACCTCTGCCCGTGGAGGAGACGGTTTAAGGTCCTTGCAGGCCACGGCAGGGCTCCCAGGCCAGCTCCCTCTCTCGGGCACCGCTCCCAGGACACGCCAAGGGGCAGATGGGCAATAGTCTCCCATCACACAGCAGCAGGCCAAGGGGCACGGCGTCGGGCAGCCTCCTCTCACACGGCTCTAGGACGAACCCCGCGGGCTGCCCTGGTCCCGCAGTCCCGCTCCCTCCCCGGGGATCCCCCGCCCACCAAAGGGATAAAGCTGGCTGCGGGGAAACCCCGGGGGCTGCGAGGGGCTACCCCCGCCTCCGGGCGACTGTCGCGGGGCCGGTGCCGTGGCGGCGGGGCGGGCGTGTCCCGAGGCGGTGCCCGGGGAGCCACCGCCCCTTGGTGCCAATCCCGGGCCCGCAGACCTTACTGCCCCGGCGCCCCACCTCGGGCTCTCCGCCCGGAGGGACGGCGGCGCCCTCCTTCCCGTCCCCTCCCCTCCCTCCCTCCCTCCCGTCCCCTCCCGGCTGGCGGGAAGGCAGCAGGGCGGGCGGCGGCGGGCGGAGAGGAGGGGAGGCGGGCGGCCGGGCTCCGGCGGAGGGCAGGTTCCTCCGGGGCTCGGCGGGGTCCGGCCGCGAGGCGGGAGCAGCCGGGTGCGCGGGCGGCTCCCGCGGGCCGGGCGGCGGTGCTGGGTCAGGGTGTGGGGGATTTTTGTTTTTTTGGCGGGGGGGAGGGCGAGGTGGGAAGAGAACAAGGACTGTCGCCTCCGCCTCTTCCTCAGCGGCAGCTAGGGCAGCCGGATCGCGGCGGCGGCTGCTGCTGCGCGGAGGGATCGCGGAGCGGAGGGATGTGGGGCTTTGGGGGAGGCAGGATCTTTGGGATTTTCTCCGCTCCCGTCTTGGTGGCCGTGGTCTGCTGCGCCCAGAGGTACGAGCCAGCCTGCCCCGGCGGCGGTGCGGGATGCGTTTCTCCAGGGGAACAAGCTGATGCGCTCCCCCTGCCTTCCGCCCCCCGCCCCGCTCGCTCCGTCGCCTCTGGCTCCCCGCACCCCGTCCTCTGCTTCTCCCGCCCGACACCCCGTCTCTCTCTCCCCACAGTGTGAACGATCCCGGCAACATGTCCTTCGTAAAAGAAACTGTGGATAAATTGCTGAAGGGCTACGACATCCGCCTCCGGCCGGATTTCGGAGGTAAGTCGCCCTGCCCCGGCTTTGCGCCCGGAGATCCACCCCCCCATCCCGACTCTACCCGCTGTCCGCGGCGCTGCCGCCGCTCCCGCACGGTTGGGGCCGGCTCCCGCGCTACCGCGGCACCTCTCGCCGCCGGGTTAAGGTCTGGTCTGCTCGCAGGTCCGCCCGTCTGCGTGGGGATGAACATCGACATCGCCAGCATCGACATGGTTTCTGAAGTCAACATGGTGAGTAAGGGGGAGCCCGGCCGGCGCAGGGACTGTCACCCGGCGGTTCACGACCGCCCGTTCCGCGTCCCTCCCTTCGCACGAAGTCCCTGCTGCCTCTGCGGGCGGCGGCGGGGCTGCGCGGAGTGCCGAGTGCTGCCCTCTTCCCTTGAAAACTTTGTTTCCCTGGAGACGCGCTTTCCCCCTTTCCCCCTTTTTCCCTCTCGCTGCCGGCGGCCGCCTCTACGAGTGTGCCGGACCGCCGGTTTCCCCCAACCCTCTTCCTGCTCCTCTTCACCCGTCCAACGCCCTGGGCGGCCGGAGCTCGCTGGGGCTCCGCCGGGCCGCCGGCACCTGCCGGGGTCTCGCTGCCGGCGGGATGCGGGATGCGGGATGGAGCGGAGCGGGGCGGGTCGGCGGCCGGCCGGGTTCCCGCAACCAGTGACGGAGGGCCGCGGCTGTCGGCATCTCCCCGCTGCTTGCGTGGTTCAGGGCAAAGCAACATCGCGGCTTGTCGATTGGTAAACTCTGACATGTGCGAGTACTTTAAGGGTGGTTGAGCACCGAGAGCCGGCGCAGTTGTATGTATGGACTTGGGAAGAATTGCAGTCTTGCCTCAGAAAGTCGTGCTTTGCGGGGCTGTCGGGTTCACCGATGAACAGGAAGGTGCTTCGTGTGTTTCTGCGGTTTGGTCCTCCCGTCTGTATCGTTTGGTGATTCGGGGTTAGAAGCTACAGTTTCTGTTTCTTGTCCTAATCCTAAATCTGAGGTGGATTTTTCATGTTCTGAGCAAATTGCTCCTCTCTGTATCTCATTTTTTTCCCTTGTTTTCTTCCTTTTGCAAACCTAACATAGAAAGACCAGCACACTCGGCAATGCTGTAGTTATATTTGTGGTATTAAAAATAATAATTACATGTTTGGGAGCTGAGCTCTCTTGTAGTAAATATGACACTAGCACTGCACCACCCCTCATTGAAGTGTTACTGGCTGACATAGCTTGGCTTTATACATCATCCATGTGTTTTCATTAATCCTGCCTCTTCTTTCACCCACTCTACTTGAAATTCTGAGAAACTTTTGCTCTACTTCTCATCTTCTAAAAAATGTTTTTAACAGAGGTAGAGTTACTTGTTTGCAGTTTAAAGTGTCATCAACACCAACCTTTCTACTTATCCAGGATTGAAAATGAGATAGTTCTTACTTATAAGAGTTTGGTTTAGGCTTCCTGCACATTCAGGCAACTGCAGAGACACCTTTTATATTCGATAGGCTTTTCTGTACCTGTGTGCTTCTCAGCTTCTCGTTGAAGAGTAATTGGAAAGTCTGACTTCACTATGCCCCCTGCCACCTTTCCCACCTTTGACTATGCTCCAGACTTAGTGAAGCTTTACATGATGCATGAAATTAATGTATAACACTTTGTGTGTGTGAAGTGCCATATAGGCAATAAATATCAGAGAAAGGCATACTGAGATTGCAGAGAAAATGGGGGGATGTATGCTGCTTTTTGTGCTTTTTTTCCCCAGCTGCAGGAAAGGGTTAGAGTTAAATAACAACTTGTCCTAGCCACTGTAACAGGGATATAAGGAAAAGTAAGTAACTACACTGCTTGTTATGCTGGGCTGGGTGCTTAAATCTTGAATAGTATAGGAGGTCCTGAAAAGGATGGGTGCCATCCCTTTCCCCCAGACAGTAGCCAGTGTACCCATTGATTAAGTTTCTAGCTGCCCCACAAGTCAGTGCCTGCTGTTGCTCATTAGTTGCCAGAGCACGTGTAGAAAAGTGAAGAGTTTTTTCCTGTGCCCTCTCATGGTCAGAGTCTGAAAAATACCAATATGGATCTTGCAACAGAATCAGATGAAGTGTTTCTGAAGGAAGTTATAAAAAGTGTACTAGGTTACTTTAGGAGAAATGAGCAGGAAGGGATTCTGGTTGGGGACCACCTTACTACAGCCAGAATTCAGTTGAGCTTGTTTCATCTCCCTGTGGAAGAAGTCATCTTTGACTAAGCAGAGCTATATTCAAATACTGCCTGAATGGATTACTTTCACTTATTTTAAGTTACTTTATACTGGTCTGCAAAGATTCTTGCATAAATATCAATGAATAGTGAAGAAGGATGAACAGAAGAAGCTTTTCAAGATTACTCAAGTATATAAGTAGTAATTTGGAAGGGAAAAAAAAAGGCATGGTTTGAAGAGTTGGAGCATATCTATTGAACTTCATACTGGTTGCCAACTAAACTTTTAATCTTTGACATATTCTTTCATTTAATTCCAAGCTGTTATTGTGAGCATTGACCTCATCAACTATTGAAATGTCTTAAAAGAATTTCTCTGTGTGAACTACGGTAGTATGTACACGAATTCCTTTTTTTTTAAATCTAGACTTTGGTGTAACCTTTTATAAATTAGCTT
Organism: Neodrepanis coruscans; assembly: GCA_013400695.1. Lineage (NCBI taxonomy): Eukaryota > Metazoa > Chordata > Aves > Passeriformes > Philepittidae > Neodrepanis > Neodrepanis coruscans. The sequence continues at coordinate 50,998 of VYZS01017367.1, forward strand.
GTTAAAGTTCATCTCTATATTAAAAATAACCAGAGATTTAACATTATTCAGTTTTATGGACATAAATAAACTGTTATTACAGCGAGTTTTATTATGCTGACTTCTAGGCAGTCTGTAATGTAACTTTCAGTGATATGATGAAAATTCTTTGTAAGAGGAATTACAGCTTGTATCATACTCCTTTCTATTCTTAATCAAACTGTAGATTTATATATAATATATTTCTCTATGAAGCTTCAGTAACTAGTCATTCTGCTTTCCAGCGTTTTAAAAATTAATTTGTGTAGTTTTAGTCTTTTTGTTGAAAATTACTAAAAATCTTTTGCCCTCTACATCTGGGCTATCTTAGCTATTTTTTAGAATAGACTTATTGAATAGGCATATACATCTTCCTTGGATTATGTGGGATGCTTAATGTTTTTATTTTTGATGCTGAAATGCAGAGGTGGATCAGCATGACAAATGCAAGTCTCAGGACTGCAGAGCATCAGATTGTCATACTGAAAAGTTGTAAATAAGCAATTTCTATTTGATCTCATAACATCTTGAAAATATTGAGTGCATTACTGAAATCATTATGTTATTTACATCATACTGAAAATACTAAACGTGTATATATAAATCATAGAAAAATCATATGCTTTGATATTTATGCTTGGAGTTATATATATGGTAGCAAGAGGTAATTAATGAAGTTGTGTGTAAGAAGTGCATTCCTTGAGGACGGGCTACAGTCTGTTAATGATCTACACACATGTATATCTCAGTATGTGCTTTACCATGTTTTGGTTTTTTTTATGCTTTCCCATGATTATTTGCCTATTTCACAAATTATACCTGTAATTGGGTACTTAAGCACCTGCCTGTTTTTGTGCCTACCTCCGATAATTACGTTTAAAACTGCTGTAAATTGTACAAAATACTAATTGACAACAGAGGAATACTGAGAAAATATTGTAAGTTATCTTACAAATAGAAGAGTATGGAAGATTAGTTTTGTTAGATTCCAGTATTTTACCTGTATAATTTATAATTTTTCATGGTTTGGGTTGATTGTATTCTGTTCTTATGTTTTTAGATGTTTTTATTGGGTGATGTGAATTGAAAAAGAAGTGGTTCTCATGCTTTTTACTAATCTGTCAGCCTATTTTCAATCAGATAGTGTCCACAATTTGCAATTTTATAGTCTTGTTCAACATTTGGTCTGTGGATCAAATGCATTATTTCCAGGCATACAGTTTTCAAGTACCCAAATAGTTCCATATCTTTGGAAGTTAAATAATCAATGCGTTCAATCACCAAATAACCCCTTCTTTAAAGTCATTATAGCTGGAAGACAAAGGTACTGGGCTTTCATTTTACTATAATTTTAGAATGTGTGTTATAGTTTATGGGAAGTAATGCTATAAAGTGGATGGAGAAAACAAGGGGATCCGTGCAAAAAGGAACCTTTCTCCTTAGAGGTAATATTTTGCTCTTATATGATCTGTTAGAAAGGAAACCTGTGCCACTGCTCTCTCAAGTGCCTTCTTCATTCTATTTGTATATAGACAGGACTTCAGAACTGTTCATCTGTGTTTCTCAAAGGCTCTAATTTTGATAAAATTAAACCAGCAAAACCCAGGAGGCATCATTTGCTATATAGAAATCCTGCTGTTTTGAGAATTCTGTACTCAGAAAATTCGTTTGACATAAAGTCTGACCATAAAATTTAAGAGTTGTTGTTTCTGAGAAAGTTGTAGTCAGTTCTATGCTAACACTCTAAAAAAGGTGTAATCTGTTCTATGCTAACATCATAATTTTTTATTTTTACGTATGTGCCTTTATAAAACTGCAAGTATGCACATGGCCTTTATTGGGTGCCTGCTGAATTTCAAAGAAATTTTGACATCTTTCTGACAAGCTGTGTTTTAGTTGCTGCTCTAAGGTTGACTGAAGTTACTACTCATTGAGACTAGATAATGCTTTTTTTCCTTAAATAGTGATACTCAGATTATTTTTAGGTGAATTGATTCATACTTCGCCTGAAGTACTGAGCGTGCCAAACCATCATGCATGCTTCTGTTGATGAAATCTGTCACATAATACCTTAGACGTCTAAAAATTTTTCTGGATTTGGCTTATGTAAATTGAGATGTATACAATTAGATCTCTAAGTGAGAGCTGAATTGCTAAATTCTACAACTGCAGTTAATGGAGATATAGAACCATATATGGATGCTTGGTCAAAGGTCAGTTTTGGTCATTTTGATTTCACAGTATCATACTTGCCCTCCAGTTTCCAGTCCAGATTGATGCAGAACTCTTGCAAGTCCTCTGCCATTTCATTGTGCCTATGTGTTAGACCTGACACCAGCTCCTGAAATTGAAACAACTGAGTCTTATTCTTGTCAATACAGGTGAGAACTACTGAGCTTAAAATGAAGAAGACACTTTAATAGTGCTTCTTAGCTACTTTAAGTGACTTGGGGTATCTTGTTTGAATGCCATCTGCCTCTCTGGAAAATTGAGGAACTTGTATAGTTCCTGTGCTGTATCTGACAGCCCTATGCAGGAGTCCTGCATAATCCAGGCATCCAAAATGGCACCAGACACCCTCACTTAGGTTGGTGAATTGTTCCCTAGCTGCACAGCCAAAGCTTATCCTTCCATCTCTCTCTGGAATGAGGTGGAGGAGATAGTCACTACTTTGTAACAGGTATCTTAGATGTCCGTGTGGTTGTTACTTTTGAGATGGAAGGATTCATCTTTCTGGGAGATGTCCTTGTTTCCTAAGTGTTTGTGGAGGGAGTCAAGACAACTTGGTCAGTTTTTGAGTGGCTGCAGCTAGGCACAGTGGAACGTAACTTATGTTTCCTATCATAAATGTAGCAAATATTTGCTGCCATAAACAGATACTTTCTAAAAACTTTGCAAACAGAATTTCAAAGTTACTTCGTACAGGAAATAATAACAGAGTTGTGACATACTTTGCTTTGAAGATTCAGATGGAGAAATATAACTTTATATTCTGATTCTGCTTTTGTATGTATTTAGGGAGAATAGTAGATCAAACTGTGGCAGATAGACCATGTACATAATTTTGTGTGTATATATATATATATATATATATATATATATATGTACACACACGTATGGTTTTGATAGATAATATAGGAAAAAAGAAAAAACGGAGAAGAAGAAAGAAATTGTGCCCAAGCAGGGAAGCATCTCCTGAGACCAGCATAGCCCTGCAAAGAATGGTGTCACTGTGCTGGTGATGAGCCGGGAGCCATCTGCTAGGAGATGGCAGCAATGGACACTGATCCTGGAGGACAGTTTATATTAGCAGGTTACTTGCTCTCTATTTTCCAACAGGTCACAAAAGCATGCATCCTCTGCCTTTTCCCCATCAGTTTTTGTTTCTCGGGACAGTACCCATGAACTCCAGCAGCCTGCCTCGCTGTCTCTCTCCATCCCTGTCATGTTTCATAGTTCCTGATGACAGAGAGGAATGCTTGTAGAAGACAGTGTGATAGGGGAATGCCTGGTGTTTGGCCAAGGGAATTGACGACAGGCTTCTACTTATCTGCAGTGGAAAGCAGCTACTCTGAAGTGAAAGGAATACCTGCCTATGCAGAAACAGGGAGGTGGTTAATGTTGGTGGCAATATTTCAGACCCAACTTCAGCTGCCAATGTTGAGTCATCCAGACTTGGATGATGAAATAGATACAGTCTGTGGTGACATCAATCTGGAATAATTGCAAACATTCCAGGGGACAAGAAGGGTTCAAAATTATGTTTGCGAATTAGAGGAATGGCCCTAAATAAAAAAAGGAACAAACGTAAAATACTGCATTTTATAAGAAAGAAAGAATCCTCATCATGTTCTTGGTACCTGATGCATCGATTGGAACAGGCATCACATGTATGTCCTTTCAAATATACTGATTATAAATAAAAGAGTTGTAAACTGCAAGGTTGGGACTTCTGTGCATGTAACCATAAGAAGGTTTTTTGCTGCTGTTGAAAGACTTGCATCGTGCCCAGGTAATGAAGAAGCACGCTAATTTAAGTTAGCAGGAGTGGAAAAAACTTTATGGATTTCTATCTACTCTATATCTAGCAATATTTTTGCATTCTCTTGAAGAAAGAAGAAAGAAAACAGTGATATTATATGAAGATTCTTACTCAGATAATGTCTGTAGTCATACAGAAAGTTAAGCAGTTTGATAAAGGCAGAGCAGGCAAAGTCATGCTTTGCAGAAGATAATGTACAAACACAGAAACATCCATGAGGCGTCTGACTAAAGGTCCACAGAGCCAAATGTCCTGACTGATACTGGCTGGTAGTGGATGCTTAGGGAAGAAAACAGTGAACACACGTTAATACTTGTCTAATGTACTTTTGCAACTTCCAGTGCTTTGTATCTTGAGACTTACTGAGTCTCAGGGCTCTCAGAGAGAGTGCTCATTGTTTAGGTGTCACTAGAGCATTGGGATGATGTAGTTGCAATACACTTTCGCCCACAGTTTTCCTTTTACTAAAGAATAGGATTATATAGAGTTTAAACTTGTGTGGTATTAAGTGCAAACCATCAATACTGAAGGATAATAAAAACTTTGAATGACAGATGCCAAGTAGTCTTTAGCTACCACTAGGGGTTTTAGCTTATCCAGGACAAACTTTCTTTTTTTTCTCCCCTGTGACACAGAGTCATAAAAAATAGCTGGAAGAAGAATCATTTCAAAGCGACAGTTCATTTAATATTTGTAATTGAATGTTACAGTTTCTCATAACTACAGATATTGGAAGGAAAAAATCCCCAAGTCTGGGCATGTCTAATTCATTATTCACTATTACAGATTTTAACCAATAATTTGAGCAAAATAATTTGTTCTCTCAGCAGCTAGGAGATGGTTATAGGTTCCTGTGATAATGTAACCTGCAATATGAATGTAATATTGCATACAGCAGAGAGGTAGGGTAAAACAGCTGTGTTGGGAGGTCTGCAGTTACACTGGATAATTGGCAGTTCAATAGCAGTTAATGACTTTATACTAATATGAATGTTGAATTTTCATTAGTTCATGGGTATATCTCCATGGCACAATAGAGCACTCTGCAGAGATGCCAGAGGTACTTCTGACGCAGGAAATAGAGTTTCTGGAAGATGTGAAGTTATGTCAATACAGAGCTCTGTATAGGATGGTTGTACCAGTGGGAGTTAGGTCTCTGTATGACTTCTTTCACAAGCTTAAAGAAGGTTACCCAGTGTATAACCAGCAGACAGACAGAGCTGTAATCAGAGTTCTCTTTAACAGAGAGAAGCACTTCCATAAGACTTCCTTAAGTATTTTTTGTTTTAAAACAGATACTTAAGACAATAAGGGTGATTGGCTTGTCTGGATGTCTGGATGTACTAATAGGGTAATGGGTTGGAGAAGACAATGAGAGGAGTTGACTGCCTTAGATAGATGTTCAGTTGTCAGTTAACATTGGGATGAATTCTACCTGTTGTTTCCTCTTAACCTGCCTTTTCAAAGGTAAGTGCAAAACAGCCTTGAATTGCATGTAGTTGAGCTTTAGAAGCAATAATATTACCCAGCAGGTTGTTGCGTTGAATGTAAATTCTCCAGTTTGAACTGGAGAGTATTTTTTATGTATACTTTGCGTGAGTTCTGAATAAAAATATTTATAGGACAGAGGAGATAACCTTTAAAAGCAAGCTCAAATCCATGTGCTAAAAATAGCTCATCTTTTGCTCTTTTAATTGAGATGTAGATAGTCCCACTGTGTTACTCTCTGCCAGCCTGTTATCCCTAAAGTTACTTGAAAGGAAAAGCTTAATTCCCATGACTATAGCCTGTTCACATGCGGGATCTTTTAAGGTCTCCCATTCAGGTGGTTACTTATCTGCCGTAGGTTTAGCATGTGAGCTCATTGCTTTGTTACAATGTCAGATGTTGAGCTGTAATCCAACTCATGTGCCACATGAGCTCGGTTGGGCAGGGCCTTCACTCTTTGAGACTCGGCTGAAGCAAAATCAAAAAGCTGACAGCTTCCCCTTCCAGGAGCTGCAGTTGGCTATGCCAGGAAGCTGAGGTCGTATTGCATTTTTCAGTGGGGAAATAACTCTGGAGGAGTAGGAAATTGAGTCTTCCAGACTTAGAAGGCTAAAATATAAACTGAGAGAAACCACTGGATGAGGTACTTAGTACCATGATTTAGATGATGGAATGGTGTTATGTAATAGGTTGGACTCAATGATCTCAATGGTCTTTCCCAACCTTGTTAATTCTGTGATTCTGTGATTTTCCTGCTTAATCAAGTGTTATTTTGTAAGCAGATGACCATTTTTCTTGGTGGTTTCCAATGCTACTGTGCCTTTTAAAGTGCACTGAAAATTTAAAGTTGAAAGTAATAGACAAAACAAGTGTGTTTAAATTCTCAAAATCACTGGGTAATGCAGTAAGTTTTGTTGTTTGTTAAATATACAAAAGATGAACATAGGCCTTTTTTCATAAACACAGTGACATATCTGTGTTTATCTGCATCAGCAGTGATTTGCTTTAGCTTCTGACATCCTAGGCTATTCAGAGAACACTTGGCCTTTCTAAGCATTTTCCAATTGTGTAAAATAGGTTTCTGTTTGGTTAACAAAAATGTCTCACAAACCAGCTGGAGCTTTACACAGGAAGATGTTTGCAGGACTTGCAGAACAATATGTATGACCCTCAGTTTTGGTTTTGAGCCCATAAACTATGTGTTTGCTAAATTTAAGAGTTGTGGTACTCATGATAATCTGTAGAAGGTCAAGATTTCTGTGCTGGAACATGGCACCTGTGCTCAGGCATACAATCATTGTTAATCATTAACAATGATTTGGCCCAGTATTTCCACAGGTTTGATACTCTTTGGGGGATAGTGTATGCCAGGTCCATTGCCAGTAGGCATCTTGGATGCAGCTACTTGTGCTGTGAAATCTAGATAGAAACAAGTTGTGAAGTGCAACAACACTTGTCCTTCAGACAAGGAAGCTCTTTTGCTCACTTTATTTGATAGGTTAGATCTGTCCAAAAAGTGCAGTTCGTTGCATCCATTGTTATGTAGCCTTCGTTTCTAGTGGGAGAGCTGTGACTTTCCAGAGGGTGGGAGGTCTGATCTGACTGTGGCTTAGACCAAATGCCCATCTGTTACCCTTCTGACAGTAAGTGAAGTGAATGCCATTTGCATGACCTCTTGACTCTACCCTGCTGTCAGAGCCTTTTTTATTTTTTGTCTTCGAGAAAATAGGTGGACAGATACTCTCTGCATGTTGTAAACTGCTGTTGCACACTTGTTTCTCAGGGATGAGTTCTGTCTCTTGGTCTTGCTTGGCTTCATGACCGTTGACAGCAACTTCACACTGTTCAAATGCTGCACCACTGATCAGAAAGCTCTGGTAGGTGAGTGACAGCTACTGATGAAGAGAAGGAGCTTGAGGTGGCACCAAGGAAAGCTACACCTGGCAGTTAACATTCACTTAAATGGGGAAATGTTGTTCCCCTCAGTTTGGATAGATAACAATCTATGTGTGGAGGATTTCAGAGTACCTACCTCTCTTCACGAAAACAAAATAAAGTACCAGAATCCCATAAGCAGCCTCTGTTAGGCACATAGAATATAGATGCAAATTAGTTGCCTAGATGAGGTGGGCTGGACTTCATCCTTACCATACATGACAGAGAAAGCCGGTTGTCCTTGGGCAGTAAGGGCTTAGGAATCTGTGGAGAAGTAGTTAACAGTACCTGTGTATGTGTGATGAACAAGAGGTGACTAAAAAAAATCAATTTTAAAAAGAAGGTATTTCATTTCCTTTTAATGAAAAATGGCATCCCCTTTAGCATTTCTTCCATTTATTTTTTTTCCCCAGAAAAATGGTCAAAGTAGCTTGGGAATAGCTTAGATATTTCAAAAATGCTGATTATCTGCCTACAATTCTTTTTATAAAACATCCCCCTTAAATGGATAGGAAAAAAAATGACTAAGAAAATGGGCAGTGAATTAGCAAATGCATTTAAGATAGTTGATCAGCTTATCTTTCCAGTAGACCCACTTTAGTTAGACCCACTTTAGTCACATACTCATATATTATTAACCTGACTGAATCAGGGCTGATACTGTATGTCTTTCCTGGCATACTCATTTATGTGGTGTTGGGTGCCTTTTGAATTAGATGCTGGTGCTGTAACTTGGAAAGGGAAGACAGAAGCTAACAAGAAATCTTGTTATCCAGTAGTGAAATGTTCTTTATCTGTTTTATAAATATCTGTTTAATATTGCCATAAGTGATTTGGAAGATAGTATGCCTTCCAACCTGGCAGTCTATGATTTTATGATCTTTACGTTATAAAGAAAAACTTTCAACCTCTGAAGAAGGTCCCTTTTGCTTAGGCTTCCTCAAGAAGTAACACAGTGTTTTCCTTTTCTTCCATTAGTCACATCTGTAAGGATCTCATTTATAATATTGGGTTATATTTCTCTAGTATACCCCACAGAGACACATATATAGTCTCATTTAGTAGCCTACTGGCACAAAGGTTTCTATATGTGTTAAGTGTTTTAACTGAAAAAAGAATTGCTCCACTCAGATGTAAGTATACCCATTAATTCAACTGCCGGTGCTCACTGAACAGCTGTCTTTAACACAGAAGTCATAGTCATTTGTTAATACTTTTCTCTAAAAGTTCCTGACTGATTTTTGTTAATAACTTGATCAAGTGATCATGAGACTCATGAGACTTCTGTATGAAATGTTTTGCAGTTTTTCTTTCTCATCCCTCTTGAATTTTGATTATTCACATCTTTTGTTCTGTAATGCAGGAGGCTGCGTTTTTCTCATCATTATTTTTATAGCCCTTTTCCTAGGAGTGCAGTCTACCAAAAAACCCAAAAAACAAAAAAACAAA
>VYZS01017371.1:6069-42245 GCA_013400695.1 Neodrepanis coruscans
CAACTCCTCAACAAGGTCTCTTCTGCAGCCAAACTTATACCACATCTTTGGCTTCCCATTACCTCTCTGCTACCTTTAAAGCTGTATTTGTTGTGAGCAGAACATTTAGTACTGGATTCTGACAGTCCCCCCTATACCCTCAGCTCTGAGGGCAGTTGGTGGCAACTGCAAACAGCCACCAATTTTTAGACCCTTGCCACAACAAACTGCTGAATGAAGAAAAAAACTTCTAGTCTTTAAATGAACACATCTTAGGTTACCTTTTTCCCTCTGGGACAACAATAATAGAGTATCTCTTCTACCCAACGGTACCAACTATCCAAGATGATTTTTCTCAATATTTTACAGATTTCTGATTGAGTCTTTGGCTTTGCATTACCCTAACTGGCTCTCATCCTCTGAAATGGAAAGAGTGGCAACTTACCAACTTGCAAAGTTCTCACAATGAGTTTTGTGTAGTGACGTGTTGAAACATTACACAGATATTCCCCACTGTCAGCTGCAGTGAGATCACTCAAGATCAGCGAAAAGTCCCTTCTGTTAATCTGGGCTCGAGGCAGGTAAGAGCGAGATGTACCATTGAAGGAGGCCAGCAGTGAAGTCACTGATTTTCTGTTTAACTTCCAAACACAGGTAACTTCGGTGTTTGCAGTGTTATTGCCATATTCACAAGGAATTATGGTGTCACTTCCTTCTGTATTAGACAATTTGTCTGAAACAGATAATTAAAGAAGTCTGCAGTTGTTTTTTTTTTGAAAATACAGTGAAGGTTATCTATATATTTTGATCTTTTTCTGAGGTCTGATACTACTATGAACAAATAAAAAATATATTTCCCTACTTTGATATCATATTCAAACAGCACAGTATATTTTTAGAAGCACCTGAATACTTTAAAAACAAACCTATCTTACACTAAAAAAATCTAATCACTATTGGCAATATTTACAAAAATTCTTCTGCTTTCATTAGACTATTTCTCCTCTTATTGAAGGGCTCATTAATAGAAGTAGTTCAGTCTAGTCTAAGTTACTGTGTAAAGTAGTGTGAAATTCCACATGCTGGGAGTAGAGAGAAAATGCAACTAATCAGATACCTGCACATTTAGAGCAAAAGGATAAAACCCTCAAAACACAATTTCATAGAAGAGTAAAAAGATTGTATTTAGTTAGAAATACCTTTCAGCTGTGGTGGACTTAAGTATTTTACCAGTCTATGTTGAACACTTAACAATTAATGAATACCTTTTAAAAAAACAGGAAGGGGAAGGAGAAGGCAGGTAAGTGGAACTAATACCTAATGTATAAGATACTAATGTAAGACAAATTAACATTACTGCACAACCATCAATTTAACAGCAGGGGCTTTGGCAAAGGAAGGAAACCCAGAGGAGGCTGGCAGTCAGCTGGAGAGGAAGCTAATACGTTATTTTGACACGGTATAACCACACTTTATTTCTGGGGAGGGGGGACTGAATCAACAGAGGTGTGGGGCTGAAAATCATGAAAACAAAACAAAACTGTACCCTGCACTGCTATTACAGAAGGAGAAGCAAGTAAAACAGTTTGCTCTCAAAATGTTCTAGTGAAGGGATAGATGGATGCAAGGAAACTCAAAAGTGTAATGAAATTCACTGTTTTCTCTTGTGAATCAGAGTCATAGATTAACAAAATAGACACTTATATGCCCCTTGTAAGCTGCTAGGATGTCATACTTGAAACCTTCAATATTGTAAGTTATTCCTTGTAAATTAAAAACTGTGCTCTTGTTCTGAAGCATATCCAGTGGATTAGGAACTGAGAGTGTCTGGGTACACATTAGTGGGGAATCAGGGTGATGGAAGCAGCCATGCACATCTCACAAGGGAACTGCTTTTGCATTGCTTTTCAACCAATTATTTCCTAAGATACAGGAGAAGTTGAGAAGTACCTGTTATTTACTGGAACTGAATTTCCAGTGAACAGAGAGTTGAAATTTCATAGTCTTGCTTTTCCTTAACTAACAAAATTAGCTGCTTTGTGCTAAAATGCAAACAGTGTTTGCTGTTCTCCATTCCCACACACCTCAGCACTCAAACTGGCACCTAAGAACACAATGAAAGGACTAAACAGTACTGGTAAAAGTCTGGCAAAAGATGGGAAATGACCTGAGTAAGGACCATAGATACATATCTAGTGTAGCAGACAAAATTTCACCTTCCTCATATAACCCACATATTCTCCAAAGTTTCCACATATTTTGTCCAAGTTCATTCTTTACTTGATAGAGCATAAAGTTTGCTTATTAGGTACCTCTAATGTGTGAAACTGGTATAGAAAAAGTGTTCTGAGTACAGGTAACCTACAGAAGGGTGAGCTAGCGCCTCTCATTCCTATTTCTTGGAAGTAACTTGTAAGGCAGATTTGTAATCTTAACAGATGAGTTTGAAAGAGAAAGGTATAACCTTGTGCACCATCCCACATCCCCATTGTCCCACCTCAGAAATGCTGTCTTTAGCTTGGTTCTGAAGACAGCTGTGACATTCAGTAATGACACAGGAAGAGACTTCCATCCATTCCTACCTTGCATGGTCCACTCAGCAGCCCACTCCTCATAAGGGAGATGAATATGACAGTAGTAACGATCTGCTGTGTCTACAATTTTCTGGTCACTTCTAAAGGAATAAAGAACTCCATTCCTGGTTTCCTCATGACCTATTTCTTTTATGGATTTATTGCCTCGTACCCAAGATATATGTGGTGCTGGGTAAGTGAGAAAGGCATAGCACTTCAGTCTCCTTTTTCTGTTTGTCTTTTGGTATTCCAGTGCATAATATGAGGAAACTGTAGATGAAAAAAGAAAATTAATAAAAAAAATTCTCCTACTTTCAAAATAATTTTTAACTTGAAGTGATTGCTCTTTTGACATTGAGGAGAATAAATACAGCTGTGAACAAAACTTAATCTGTGTGTTTGATTTCAGAAGAGAGCTTAGTTTCTTACTGTCCATGCCAGGGTCTGTACTGATATGAGATGCTACATATGTATACCACCCAATTAGCCCTTAGAAATCACTGTGCAGCAGGTTATGAAAACATGTGCTTGACTGTAATTTCTCAACTCATGTTGCAACATTTCACTGGAGAAAACAAATTGCTTCATAACACCATCAAGCCCAAAAGGAGCTCTACTGGGTTGGAGGATTTTGATTCCATATGAGAAATAACATGAGAAAATCATCCCATTTCCCCTGGCACAACCCAAGTATTTTTGATGTCTTACTGACCTTTTATGTGCAGCATGACTTCCTGTGTTGTTTTAGTTTGTGCTGTTCCCACATAGCATTTATAGGCACCCTCATCAGTAACAGTCAGGTTACTAAGTTTCAAGGAGGCGTTTCCACTAGGGATGTTCTCATGGAAAAGGTGTGTTCTGCCTCTGTAATCTGAGTGTTGTTCTTTTGGCTGATCCTCCTGTTTGAAGTAGGCATGCACAGTTTTTTTCCCTTTGACCCAGTAAATTGCTTCATTAGGCCCAGGTGAGAAAGAACAAGGGAGGATGCAGTCCTTGGAAAACAGCCCTGTTACTTCTTCCTCTTCTGTAAAACCTAAAGACCGTAAATACAAATGAGTTAAGTTTAATCCAGTCTACAATATACTTCTGCCTTCCTACCTGACACAAAAAAAAACCCTCTTGCAGGCAGCACATTCCTACCCAGTTGCCAGTGTCTCTTTCATGGGTTATCTGTTGCATGAGTCCCCTGGGACATCAAGGGTCTTCATTCAGTTTAATCAATACTATAACACAGAGCTGTGGTCTTTAAGCTTATAATCAGTTCAGGTAGAAATCCTGAGTAAGCACCTGCATATTCAAACCCTCACACCACCACCTTACCTTCTGAACTGTGAATGTGTTTCCTCACCTTTTCCCCCTTGAACCCTAAACCCTTGGGAGCTGAAGCTTCCTACTTGCTCAAACATTCACATACAGCAATGGCCCATGTTACCAACCACCCTCACACAGTGCCCAGCAGCTGGACCACCACATGTTAAAAGGACATGATGGGGTACCTGGCAGGAAGGACACAACTTCTTGAAGGAGCTTTGCCACCACAGTCAGTGTCATGGAGCTCTGTCCCAGCCCTCAAAGACAATTAGGGTATGCATTCCTCAACAATTTACCATTAATGTACAGTGTTTGAATTAATTAATTCTCCCTATTAAAAATTAATTGTTGTCTTTATTATTTTTCAGCTAAAACCTACCCCAAAGTGTAGCACTGTAAAATAAGTAGCTGGCAAGAGTTAGTATGTTCTGTCCCTCCATGTCTTCATTGGTTCATGGTAGACTCATGTCAAACTGGCAACACAAAGGAGGAGAGAAAACCTGTTTAAAAGCAGATAAAAGACATACCCTAATGATATAATTTCCTTTGTACAGCTTATTAAGAACTGTAGGTGTACTGTATGTTTTTTGTTTGCAACAGTCTTGGCCCAGAATTTTGGCCTTAAGGTCACTATATGATCCTATGCATTCCATAGTGGTATAGACCCTCTCATTACCTTCTAATCCCTTTATTTTGAATAAATAGAAGGCTAGGAGGGCTAGGGAATATTAACCTTCATCATTCCTGAACAAGACACCAAGGAAAAATAGTCAAGTACAACTTGCTAAAAGATGTAGTATGTCCCTTGTCAAGCTTGGGTTTTTTTTTGCTTCTTACAACTTATTTCTCATTACTGCAACATTTGACTTTCTGGGGTGGGAAATTTGACTGCATTTGCAAACACTGCAGATGTAGATAAGTTCTCACATTTTACTTTTCACCAGATCAAAAGGCCATCAGCTGAACTTTCAAAAATGTATGTATGGAAGTCTAAGGCAGGAAGGCAAAGCAGAAGGAGAGTCTCTCATTGTATCTTCTGGTTTGTCAGTTAAATAGCAATGAACTGAAAGCTCTTGTGCATAATAGAAAAAGAATAATCTTACTGTAACTGATAAACTCCACTCTTCTTCCACTCAGGCATACTATCCTAAAATACAGCATAGCACAGTGGGGAAATTACCTCACAAATCAAATACCTTGAAAAGAGTTTAAAGAGTTTTTTAAAAAGCAACACAAAGGCACTAAAATATTAAATCTGAGACAGAGGTGATGTAACATTAAAACAAACATTTAAGATATATAATTTTGTTTCATGTCAGCAACAATTGCCGGTATCTAACTTCTTTTTTCCTTGCATTGGCAAGTGGTGTACATCCATCATGTTTTATTGGATTCTTTGCTCATTTGCCAATCACTTCCAACGTGTGATTGATACAATACATTGTGCTTGATGTTCAAATTTCAGAAACTGCAGTCAATGCTAGATTTCCCGTAGTCAGTGATCTGCCACATTCAATCACAGAATCACAGGATTAACTAGGCTGAAAAAGAACTTTGAGATCATCAAGTCCAACCTTTGACCTAACACTGCCTTTTCAACTAAACCATGACAGTAAGTGTCACATCCAGTCTTCTTTTAAACTCTCCCAGGAACGGTGACTCCACCACCTCCCTGGGCAGCCCATTCCAGTGGCCAATCACCCTTTCTGTGAAGAATTTTTTCCTAACATCCAGCCTAAACTTCTCCTGACACAGCTTGAAACTGTGTCCTCTTTTTCTCTCACTGATTGCCTGAGAGAAGAGACCAACCCCTGCCTGGCTACAACCTCCCTTAAGGGAGTTGTAGAGAACAATAAGGTCTCCCCTGAGCCTCCTCTTCTCCAGGCTAAACAAGCCCAACTCCTGCAGTCATTCCCCATAGGACTACTTGTACTCCAGCCCCTTCACCATCCTCGTTGCCCTTCTCTGGACATGGTTGAGCGTCTCAACATCTTTCTTAAACTGAGGGTCCCAGAACTGGACACAGAACTCAAGGTGTGGCCTCACCAGTGCTGAGTACAGGTGAAGAACAACTTCCCTGGTCCTGCTGGCCACACTATTCCTGATACAGACCAGGATGCCATTGGCCTTCTTGGCCACCTGGGCACACTGCTGGCTCATGTTCAGTTTCCTGTCAGTCAGAACCCCAGGTCCCTTTCTGCCTGGCTGCTCTCCAACCACTCTGTCCCCAGCCTGCAGGGGGTTGTTGTGGCCAAAGTGTAGGACCTGGCACCTGGACTTGTTAAATCTCATATTGTTGGATTCAGCCCATCTATCCAGTGTGTCAGGGCCCCCTTGCATAGCCCTCCTACCCTCTAACAGATCAACACTTGCTCCCAACTTGGTGTCATCTTCAAACTTGCCAGTGGTGGACTCAGTCCCCTTGTCCAGACCATCAATAAAGATATCAAACAGGACTGGGCCCAACACTGATCCCTTGGGGACACCACCAGTGCCTGGCCACCAGCTGGATATGGTACCATTCCCCACCACTCTAATAGACAGTCACATTTAACTGGCAGTGATGCTCTGAGAGTAACATGGTTCTAAAAGAACCCATATGATGCCTTTGGGGGCTGCATGGGCAGCACACACTGCCTTCATCTTCCACCTGTCCTCAACAACCCTGCCCCAGAACTTGGAGCTGAAAATTGTCGTGTTCAGCACAAATTTTAGCTTTGGATCTTCCCACTGTACGGTGGAGAGAAATGTTTGCTTGATGCAGAAAAACCTGAGGAGTGTAGGCCTGGCAGGTCTGGGGTCCTAAAGGCACAGTCTTGTGTGTGCTAATAGCCACACTGCAAAGCACTGAACAAACATCCTTTTCCTGTTTGTTACGGGAAACAAATGGCACAACCAAAAAATCAGGCTTTGCAGTGAAACAGCAATATGAAATTATGTATCTAGACAGTGCACAACTAGAACTAAGATGACTGTAGTCACGGTAGTTACTGATGCTCTAGTTTTCAGGAGAAGTGTTTCATACAGAATCACCACAGGCTCACTTGGAGAGCAGTTCAGCCAGGGCTCCTGAGAGCAAACCAAGGTGCTAAAATTCATCTCCCAGATATATTGAACAAATCATATAGTGGTAGGGGAAAAACCTCAGTTGCTTTGGCCACTACAGGGAAAGAACTTGCTTTCCTTTCCTTCTGCTAGACAGTGACCAAGCCACGTATCCTAAATCCTAAACTCAGCACTCAATCCGAATCCTGATAAGAGCAAGGAGCAATCAGCGCAGTGAACTTTCCTCTGTAACCCACTCCGAGAGCAGACGTATCGACACGTTCTCCTAACCCTGTCAAACAAAAGTTTTTTCTTAGTAAATATGATTCCTATTAATTCCTTTCCAAAGTAACTAAACTTCCCAAGCACACACGCACTTAGAAGGACTGGGACTACCAGAGGACTGCAATTATTACCGACAAGCAAACAAGAAAAACGAACACGCAAAGTTCTAAAATACACACGTTAATCACACACCGCTACAATCTCCTACCTGCCACAACGACACCAGCTTTCCACAATTTCCTCCCTAAATCTCCAGAGACTCGGGCTGATCACTACCTTATCAGCCAGACCATGGCACATCCAGCCGCTCCTTGCCCTTCCCCGGACGCGCTCCAGCACCTCAACATCCTTGAGCTGAGTGGTCCCAAACTGGACGCACCAGCGCCGAGCGCATTCCCGGGAGCCAGAGCTTTCCCACCCTCTCTCCCTTCCCCACCGCCGCACGGCACTTCCAAGCCGGCGATCGCAGCCCATCTCCTCTGACAGCCCCTCAGCTCCCAACACACACTTCTTCCGCACACGTCCAGCCGCAGTGTCCCGCACCCTCGGCCGCGTTGTCGGCGCTGTCCAGGAGTTCGGGCAGCGTCGGGAGCTTTTCCCGTTCGGATCCAGCGGGGCCGTCCCGGGGCGCTCGCGCCGCTCACGCCATTGGTGCGGCGCGCGGAGCGGGGCTGGGCCGGTTGCCCCGGGTTACGGGCGGCGCCCAAGATGGCGGAGGAGAGCGGGGCCGCCCGGCGGCCGGACCGGGACCGGGACCGGGATCGGGACAGGGAGCGGGACCGGGAGCGGGATAGGGATCGGGATGGGGATAGGGACCGGGATAGGGAGCGGGACCGGGATAGGGAGCGGCCGGCGGAGGAGGCGGCGGCGGAGCGCGGCCCCGGCGCGGCGTTTCACATGTTCGTGCTGATGGAGGACCTGCTGGACAAGCTGAAGCTGCTGAACTACGAGGAGGAGGCGCTGCGGCGTCACAACATGCGGCCGCTTTCCAGGTGCTCCCGGCCCCGCCTGGGCTGGCGGGGCAGCGGGAGGGGAGCGGGGGGAAGGAATTCCAGAGCCTGGGGAAGGAGGGCAGGGTGCCTGGCTCCGGGGAAGGCCGGCCAGAGGCACAGCCTTCAAAACGCTCAAGGCTGAGACGTGATAAAATGGTCACTTGGCCTTCCCTGGCCTCGGCAGGTACTTGATGTCTGCATGCCAAGGGAGCTGTGACAGGAATGATCCTGACCAAATGCTGCCTATTCTGCAAAAATCAGGTCTACGTAAAATGTAAATAATTATTAATTTCTTGGATTCGGAGTAACTCTTTGTGGGGAGTGTATAATTTTTTACAAAGAGGGTTTTGGACCCATTCCTGTCAGCCTTGGTGCTGTGACCACTTCCCCGGGGAGCCTGTTCCAGTGCCCAACCACCCTCTGGGGGAAGAAACTTTTCCTAAGACCCAACCTAAACCTCCCCGACACAACTAAAGGCCATTCCCTTGGGTCCTGTTACTGGGTCACCACAGAGCAGAGATCAGTGTCAGCCCCTGCTCTTCCCCTCACAAGGAAGTTGTAACTGCAATGAGGTCTCCCCTCAGTCTCCTCTGCTGAACAGAATGAGTGACCTCAGCATCTCCTCATACGGCTTCCCCTGAAGGCCCTTCATCATCGTCATTGCCCTCCTTTGGACACTCTCTAACAGCTCAATATGTTTCTTATATTGTGGTGCCTAAAACTGCCACAATACTCAAGGTGAGGCCACACCAGTGCAGAGCAGAGTGGGACAATCCCCTGCCTTGACCATTCAGCAATGGATCATTTTAATTTCATTTTTTAAGTAGGCTGTTTGTTGTGTGATGTTGATAGAAGTTATTTTGCTATCTATTCAGAGGATGCTTTTCAAATTTAGATTTTGTCTTGCATTGTGAAACACTTGTCCTGTGAAAAATACCTGATATCTAGCAAATCTTAGCTCATTCATGACCTACACGTTATTGGCAATTGCAGATCTTTGAGCTTCTTAAGTAGTTTATGACAGGCCAGGGGTACTTGAATGAATCTATTGCAGAGGCTATTAATGAGCCAGTGGTAGCATTTTTGTGAAATGCATCTCTAGTATGGGAACAGAATTGACCTCATCATGATTTTGAGACTACTCAGGTAAATAAGAGGAGTAACTTGGATTTATATGAAAATGTTCATTTGAAGGCGTTTCACTGAACCTACATAATCCTGCTGGCAGGAGAGAGGAGTACCCAGTTTCCATTTGATTCCCTGGAATAGCTTAGTCAAAAGTCAAACAGCTTGCCCAAAACATGCAAAGCAGGATGTAGAAAACTTAGTGTGCTGTGGTTATGTGTGAAACTGGGCTTCCTGAATTCTGTTCAGACGGACTGATCACTGAGAAAATCAAGTAAAGAAACCTCTCTGCAGTGTGTGCTGGCCTGTGATGCTGTGACAGATCAGGAGCTCAAACTGTGCACCGTTTTCTCTGCTTTTTAAACAGGCACTACTTTGCCCTGCCCACCAACCCCGGGGAGCAGTTCTTCATGTTCTGCACGCTGGCTGCCTGGCTGATCTCCCGCGCGGGACGCCCCTTCGAGCAGCCCCAGGAGTACGACGACCCCAACGCCGTGATAGCCAACGTGCTCTCAGAGCTCCGCTCCTTCGTGAGTGCCAGACGCCCTGTTTTCCCAAGTGGAATTCCAAACACGGGCATCGCCTGCAGAAATAACCACCTTTGTCACATTCCCAGGGAACATACAGACTTCTCCCATCTAGAAGTTCTTGCTATGTTCCTTAGTTCATTGGAAGTTTATACAGTCTGTACCTACTTGCTAATTTTTTTAGCGCTGCAGGAATGGTCTTATAATATTATATGTGATTCCAATTAAGTTTTCTTCCACAGCCTGTAAAATGGATGAAACAGCTTACTTTTTGTAGTGCCACATGTGTTGCTTGTTTATAGGAGCATAATTTACAGAGATTTTACCTGTAAAGTTTATACAGTGCTTGTGATCCTGCTCCTGCCAAAGTCAGTGGTATAATTCATAGTGAAGGAAATGGTTTAGAATATTGTTCATGTTTTCTCCTTTTTATTTTAAGGAGTGAAAGGTTGTATAAACTGCCAGGAACTATTGGGGGTTTTTTCAGTATTAAAAAATAAAACCCAAGGATCAGGGGAATGTATCAACTTACAGGAAGTATGATCTTATGGAAAATTACAGTACAGTGCAGCTGTGAATGATACCAAGAATGTTGTTCTCTAAAGGAGTTAAACCATAACAAATTAATGGTTTTACTCTGCAGCACAGCAATAAATAAAAATAAAATGTTTTATAAACAAAATCTGGAGCAAACAAGGCAATGTTGAAAAGCTGGAATTTAAGTCTCAGTACCTGAGTTTCACCATAGCTAACTTGTCACTCATGTGCTTGTACATCCAGCTCCCTTTTGGCTTCTGATTCTTCTGCTCCCTGTGAGTATCCTCATTACCACGTGCTTTAAGGTTTCTGCACTGCACCTGTTCTTGGGTTGCTCTCTTTTCCCTTCTGTTGCCTGACTGGAGCTGCATAAGGGAAAAATGTGAAATAACACATGGTTTTATTATCTCCCTGTGAGGAAGCTCATATCGATGGGCCATTAATAAACAACATATTTCTTTGTTTTAGGGAAAGCCTGTGGATTTTCCTCCCTCAAAATTAAAGGCAGGTTGTGGAGAGCAAGTGTGCTATGTTCTTGATTGTTTGGCTGAAGAAGCCTTGAAACGCACTGGCTTTAGCTGGAAAAGGTACAGTACACTTCCAAGCATCCTCCTCTATGCATTGTTTTCCAGCAAACACATGTGAGTTGTAAAGACAAAACATAGTAATGACTGAAAGTGTTTTGCTTGACTTTTCATGAGACACAAAATTCAACTAGGCTTGAAGCAGTGGGACCAATTAATTCCTAATGCAATTTCACACAACTGAGTCTATTACCAGCAAGGCTGAGTTTGGGCCATTAGTAGATTTAGCTAATTAAGATTTAACTGATGACCTTTTTTGGTCATTTCCCTATGCATAGCTCCTTGTTAATCTGACAGTTGAGCTGAAATGCTGAGTGTCCTTTTAGGTTCTATCAATAAATTCTTGACCTCTTCAACTGGAGATATGCACAGTGTTATCATGTTACAAATAATGTTATTTAATATGAAGGGAATCTTAGGAGAAATTAGATGAAAGATAATTTCAAGTATATGAAAATGTCTTTGAAAGTGTTCTTTATTTCATTCCTTCCCTCTGATGGGTTTTGAAAAGGATATAGCAAATATCCTTTGCTATATACCTTAGAAATATTTTCTTGTTACTTCTGTTTAGTACTTAAATTCCACTATAGGCTGAAAATAAGTCTGTGGTGACTTGAATTTTAAGGGATTAGACCAAAACAGAAGACCAAAATTTACTTCCCAGATGTCTTTGTAGTATGAATGTACTGTTCTTCTTGGCACAGTAAATAACTCTTTCATTTAAGACAGTCCAAGATAAACCATGACTTTTTATTTTGTTTAAGTATGTGAGATGCTCATTACCATCTAGTTATAGTCCACATCATCAGTACTTCTCATGAAATGTTTTGTTTGCTTAGGAGCAATTTACAGAGGTATTTACAATTTACTGTGTTTAAAAGCTCTGCTGTTCTTTGAATTAATTTCAGGCCTGCATATCCAACAGAAGAGCTAGAAGTAGAAGAAATTACAGAAGATGATGCAGAATTAACACTTAATAAATTGGAAGAGGATGTTGCGGTATGTTTATCTCATTGGTTTTGCTTATATTAGTCTTGGTCAACTATGAGGAGATTTTTATTCAGTGTTCATTTTGTTTGGTTTTGTTTAAGAAATCTTCTATTAGCTGTTCAGGGTTTTTTTCTGCAGCTCCATTCCTGCATCATCAAATTCTCTCTAGAGGTTTTTTGTTTCTTTCTTGATAAGGTTGTTAACTTTTCAAGACAGACCATGTGTTCTTATGTGCAGTGGAGTCTAACCATGAATCTTTAACCAGAGATTCAGAATTGTTTGTTTTCTGCTGATGCAAGCTCTTGATGTTAAAAAAACCTTCGATCCTTGATTACAGAAGTGGCTAATATTGGTTAAAATTTGCCCAGTGCTCAATTAGTTTAGTGCTCCCTATTGTAACTTAAATTTCATGCAAATAGGAAACAGCAACTTTGGTGTTTTAGTAGTCAGTCTGAAGATTTGGGAATACAGTAGATGGCAAAGAATAACCGGAAATAGAGTGTTTGTTTAAAAATACCCACAAAGACCAAAATAAAGATTGTAGAATTATTGCTGTAGACAAAGGTCGTAGGAGCTCATTGCTATGCATTCCATGAATGGAATGGTAATCATATTCCATCATTCATTCTGACTGAAGGGTAAGTCTTTCTGTGTGTTTTGAAATGCATTTTATCAACAAGATGGCAATGTGTGAGGATCAACTGTTTTCTTTATTCCTACTTTTTAACTGTAGTAGTTAGAGTGAAGTTGTCATGGCTGTGAAGGAGCCTATGAAATACATCTGTAAGCTCAGATATGCTTTTGGGACTTACTGATGGATGGATGTTGGACAGACATTGTTTCTTGCTGACTAACTTTCTCAGAAGGTTATTTTTGAGAGATGGAGTTTCACTGTAAACTGGTACTTTAATGTGATCACAACATATTGGCACGTTAACAGGGAATCTTTGCCGCTGACTTAAACAAGATTTTTCTAGAGAGGAAGTTAGCTGAGGAAAATTAAAGTGAAAATTTGAAAAAGAAGTTAGTTTCACATCTGATTTCTTCAGAAGTTGATGATTCTGTGCAAAATAAATGCAGATCAAAACCAAGACACTGAAAGCTGTGAGCCTGGGAGTGGTCTTTTTGCTGTGCCAGTAAAAATTACAAGGGAGAAACAATTTTCTGGAGTCCTAAGGCCCAGCAATACTGGATAGAAAATGCCACAACTATCCCACTTCTGCAGTGTTTTTGTTTTTATGTTTTTCAATTGCTTGGGAAAAAATAAAGGTCATAAATGTTGGAAATGGAGTCCCATTAATGTTTTCATATGGGTCTGATCATAGTCTTAATTTGTATGGCACAATAGCCCACAATAATGTAACAGCTGAAGAGTTTACTTCTTTTCTTCCTTTTGTCTCAATTTTCCTAAGTATTGCATTATTTTGCTAATTTTTGTTAGCCAAGAAAAATTCCAAACTTCTATTCTTAAATTTCATCAATGTGCAAACACTGTGACGTGGCTGTCTGGTTGCACTTTTCTCAGCTTTAAAGTCTCCCCAGAAAAAGGTCTTGAATAGTTTTGAGAAGAATGAGAGACGTTCTGTGTTGCATGTTTGACCAGCCTCAGAAATGTAAGCTGTTGGCTAAAAGGCTTAAATAGGAAAACAGTCATCTTGTCTGCTCATTTCTGCATCTTGTTAAGGTCTAAGCTGCTAAAATTGGGAGGTGGGGATGAAACAGTTAACTAAAGCACAGCTGAAGCTTCAAAGAACATCTGGGTTTGCTCTCAGATAGTATCCTAGGTGAAGATTTATTTTATATTGGCTCTTCTGGATGTGTGTGTTAATAAAACAAATTTATACCAAGCAGATACCAAGGTTTTAGAGCCCATAGTGGTTCTACAGGGACTAATTATATGCAATTTACATTTTTTTTCCCCAGTCCATTGTTGCTGCCAGCATATTGATATTAGCTGTATCCATAATTGAATGTAGCAGTGTTTCCAGTAGTTAAATGCTAACAGTGAGGTTCATTGATTGTTCTTTGGGCTTGATTCTTCTGAATAAACCTCATGAGGCTGACAGAGACAAGGCTACTCTGCAAGTCAGAACTGTAAATCTTGGGGAACTGGCCAGCCTGTACTAGGTGACCAGTAGTAGCCAGTCAGGCTGGGTGTGCAAGGAAATCTGCACAGTTTGGTTTCTCAGTTCTGATAACAAGTCTTGTTGTTCTGGTAATATGTTCTTCTAAGTGCTGCACAAATATGTACCACCCCTTGAGCAAAGGACGGTCCAAGTCTAATTGCCATTAATTTCTTGCACGTATTCAGAGGACTGGGGGGTCAAACACTCCAGAAGAAAATAATGATTCCTGCTGGTTAAAAACTGGGTAAAGTAGAAGAAAGAGGAATAAGCTCCAAGGTTTTCACTACTTGAGTCTTGAAGGGTTCTTCACTAAGACTTGTGTTATTGCAGCTTTTGCAATTTGTGTAGAAAGGAGGTGGATTTCATTTTGGTGGAAAAGGGTTCACAGAGGGACAAGCTGTATAAGAGTGAAGTGTATGGGTGGTAAGATGGCAGGTGAAATACAGTGTAGATAAATGGAGGATAATGAACAGAAAATACATGTTACAGGTGATGAGCTGATCATAGTCACTGAAGATTGCAAATTTGAGACTGTAATACAGAATTTTGTAAAACTGTCAGCCCAATGTATGGTCTCATAGGCAAGAAAACAAACCAATTGCCTCAATTTCAGTTGTGTCACTTTGCACCCTTAATTTGTGGCATCATTCTGCAGCTCCAAATATGTAGTGCAAACAACATCTTGAAAACTTTGTTCAGGTCTGGTTGTGTTTTGGTGCTTGGTTTGGTTTGGTTTTATTTTTAAGGTAAAGCTTTAAGAAACACGTAAAAAATTACAGTTACCAGGCAACTATTGATAAAGGTTCATTTGATGTGAGAAGCCTTAGGTTTAGAGGATATTTTTGATTGGTTGGTTTATTTTCTTAATACTGTGGCACTCAGAAGGAAATGTGGAGTAACTTTCATCTTTCAGCTTGTCTCAGGTATCGTGTCTCTTCATTATCATAAACACTCCATGTCTTGTTTTGTTCAGAAATACAGAATTTAATCCTTCTTGTTCTGTGCTCCCGCAAAATAAAATTGCGGAGAAAGATTGTACAGTACTTACTGAAGTCTTACTTTGCAACTTTCCTTCAGGAAGAAGAGTCGGACAATGAAGAAAATTACATTGACCTGAATGTTCTAAAGATACAAACCTACAGAGCAGTAAGTCATTACCCATAAGTCCTCTCTTGAAAGGTTTTTACATTTGTAGCAGCAATTTATTTCTGTTGGATTTAAATCTGAAAATCCTTGTGTCATCTAAACTTCAAAAAATATTCCCACTGAAATGAATCAGCTTATTTTAAAAGAACAATGTGCAGCCAGTTTCCAAACTGATATCACTGTAGGATTGCTGGACACATTTGCAAGAATTTTTTTGCAGAGGCTTCTAAGGAAACATGATACTAGTTTCTTAAATATATTTTAACCTCACACACACACTCAAGCACCATTTCTGAAATTTATTGTAATTTCTTATTATACATTTTTAGTTCTTTCCAGTTTTAAGTATGATATTTTAAGTCCTCATCCAAGAAAGACATTAAAAATTCTGTTGTGCCTGCATTCTAGATCATTCTGGATATAAGTATTTTTCTAAATATGAATTATAATGATTTCTAACAGTTCTTGCTGTGCATAACAATTATAGTTTGTATATAAACTGTGCTTCTTACTCAGGACATGAATTACACTGCAAAGCAAGAAGAAATTTTACAGTCCACGACAGATGCAGCGGAGTGGAATCTGGAAGTGGAACGTGTGCTTCCACAGCTGAAAGTTACAGTCAGGACTGACAATAAAGTATGTGAGAATGGATTTACCTGTGTTCACATGGTGATTAAAATGTTTTTTTTCAGGCAGTGTTGTTTAGTTTCCATTTACAGTTTTTCTTTTGTCATGCCAAGACTTGTGAATAATGGGCTCTCTAGCGCTGTCTTGTCTGAAACTTTGTCATTTATTTTGACCCTAAAGCAATAATTTTCAGTAGGGTGAAAATTTTTTATATGAATTGTTTTTGTGCTACTTACAGGGCACCTTGTTTCTGTATATTTAGTTCTGTATATTTATTCAGTGGAAACTTCAATCCTTTGACATTTTCAGTGTATTCACACTTCTGAAAAATTATACCCTCAGTTTACCAACTATTAAAACATTGTCCTGGAAGAGAGCTGATGAACTTCTTTCAACTGTTCCATTTGTCAGCCACATGAAAGGCTGATTGTATGTTCCTGAACTTTACATGACAATGAAGTAGGTCTGTACTCTGGTCTAGTCATTATGGGCTCTCCTTATGTTTAGGAGAGAGAAGTGGAGTACTTTTTCAACTGATTTTGCTTACCATATCCAGATACCAGCATATCTCAAGGTGATATTCATCACATCTTAGAACTGTGCATTTCTTTCCAGAAATCTATTTCAAGGAGTCTGGAATGATCAGCTTGGAAGTGGACATCTATCTTTGGCAGGTCCAAACCCAGCACCTATTCCTAGCATTCATAAGCATTCTTTCTTAGGAGCTTGTGTAGCACTCACAGACCAGTGCAGTATTGAAATTGTTTATTTGTAGTGATGGAGTTGTTTGGGCTGTTGGAGCAATCTGCAGCAGTGATGTATCAGTACAATACATACATGTGAATACAGGGAGAGGTAATCATCTTGTCAAAAATAGGAGAAGGTCTGAACTGTCTGCTGAACCGCTTGTCTGTCTTACACTATCCTGCATTCTTCTGTGTGAAGAATTGCCTGTTTTAAACCACTTCTGTGTGATTGTGAGCAAGCCCATCTGTTGCAGCGAAAATGAAGCTTGGTTCTCACAGTAAGGAATTAAAACTTAATAAAGACGTGCATGAAAAATTAAAGCCACTCTAGGATCTGAGGTTTACTAGCCTCCAGCTTACTGTACCATCTCTTGCCCTTAAGGAATATGTCAAATTTAACATAAAGAGAGGATTATTATTCTTCCAGGTTCTGTGCTTTCATGCTTTCAGAAATAACGGGAGAGAATCAATGGCACAAGAAACTAGAATTTATTCGTGAAGTCCTGGACAGGGGTGGGAGGTGAGGGTGAATTGTGTATTTGTTGTTTTTATTTAAACTCTAAATTTAGTTTTGCAAATTGTGAACGGTTGTCACCTGACCAAAAAAAAGACCACCAGTCTCCTGCAAATGAAAAACCCAACAAAAGCACATTTTCTCTACTGGGCTTTGTTTCCTTACAGAAGAGAATAGTGGGCAGCAACACAACTGTCGGCAGTGGGTGAACCTCGTGGGCTGAGCAGGTGTTGGAGATGCTTGGCTGTGCTCTCCTGAGACAGTGAGACAGAAGCACTGTCCATCTGTTGTCCCAAACAGGGCTCATTCATTACCTGGTGGGCAGTGCCAATTCACAGGAACTCCTCTCATCTCCCATCCCTGAGTCCATGTATGTTTACTGTGATCTAGAAGCTGGAAGTAATTTTCCCTCTTCTAATTGTGTCCCAGTATCAAAACCAGGTTTACGTTTTTCTGCCTCTTTCATGTGCTTCCATTCTCCTTCTCATAGCAGTAGGGCTAAAATAGAAAGGGAAGAACTGATAGAACTGTAGGATTTGGGCATCCAAAGCACTCATTTGGTCTAAGAATGAGCTGAGCCAATGCAGCTACATTCATTATTTTCAGTATTTGTGCCCAGAGCAGTTTCTAGCAGAAATAGTTCCATGAAGATCAAGTTCTAAAAAGCGTAGCTACAGTGGTATCAGTGAGGATGTCAGTGTTTGTGTATCGAGCTGAGTGGCACATGTGACATTTAGATTTATAAATTGTGTCACATTGAGCAAGTGCCTCTGGCTATGAACATGGCAGTGCAGGATGATACATGGTAACAAAAAAGAGAACTGACCCTGCTTTGCATATCTGCCTTTGCTTAGTAACCAGAGAAAGATAAAAGCTGTACTTCCCATGTTTTAATTTGTGACATTTTTTTTAGGATTGGAGGATCGATGTAGACCAAATGCATCAGCATAAGGATGGAATTGATTCTTCTTTGCAAGAAACTAGGGTATGTCTTATGTGTATAATATTTCACAGATCTGTCAGCATTTTTATTTTCTCTTTTAGTTGATACGCATTAAGAACCAAATTGATCCTTTTTTTCTTTATTTTATTTGGGCTATTGCTATATAACTAAAAAGAGAAAGATACGATAATGATGACTGGGGACAGTGTGACTGGCAAAATACCTTGTGAGAAAGCATGTGTGAGGATTAACAGGGATATCGGGATTCAGTAATGTATGCACTGCCACATTCTGTGGCATTCTGACTACACAGGGCAAAATAGAATAATACAATCTGAAAATACGTGCTGATAGAAACCCCAAAATACTCTCAAATACTGTTGCTTGAGTAACATACTGACACTGACATTTGTAATTAATTGAGGAGAAGAAAGTGATGGAAACAGGAAAGCTTGAAAGACATGTTTTGGAGGTGGGCAAACCAGAACACATTGGGAATAATGTTTTATTGGCTAAACACAGCATTTCTGTACTATTTTCCTCTCTCACTGTAGGATTCCATATCCTTTCTTAACTCCAGCACTGTTTCAATACTCTTTGTGTACTGTCTGTGTACTGTCAGCTCACAGAATGTGATTTTCTAGGGTTACCTTGACAAACTCCATAATGAGATCAGCAGAACATTGGAAAAGATCAATAGCAGGGAAAAGTACATCAACAATCAGTTGGAGCACTTGGTTCAAGAGTACCGTTCAGCACAAGCCTTGCTGAGTGAGGTATTGCTCATCCTTTGTTGTTGCCTTCTCTGGCAACAAATAACTTGCTATTAAGTGAGGGTAGAGGCAAAGAAGACATGGAGTGAGTTATCTGTGAATTCTGCTGTTGGATATAAAGCAGGGGAATGTCGATTTGCTGTAAAATTACATTCTTCCTAAGCTAAACTAGCAATTTTTATTCAGCTGTTCTACAGGGGAAGGTAAATGTGTTCTGCCTCAGTATTATGAGAATCTGTTGCTAATCCTGAGCAGCTAGTAAATTGCTAGTTCTGCTTTCCCTGTGCAGTTCACATACCCATCATGAGTGGAAGAACTACAGTCTCAGTCCAACATTGATCTCTGAGACGGAGTACTTGTGCTAATGTGCACAGAGCACTCTGATTGCTTTTTGGCTTCGTTTAGTTTTTATGCCAATAGAGTGTGGTCTGAGAAGCTTTTTGATCCCCTAGTTACGGGCAGTTAGCCTGTCTAAGCTGCCTTTGGCAAGCTCTCTGGCTTGTGGCCATGAGGACAGTATGGCTTAGAGGATTTGACCTCTGTGATTTCTGTTTGCCTTGCTGTTAAATTGGAAATATCTTCCAGCCTGTTCTCATTTGTAAATGTCATTGGGACTTTGTGGGACAGTTCTGGAATTGGAACACATGAGAATAAGTTTTGGTGCTTTCTCTGAGCTATGGTACATGTATCTCCTCAACTCTGTCATTAAAGCAAAAAACATGTTTCTTTCCAGGCTAAAGAGAAGTACCAGGAGGGGAGTGGAGGAGTAACTGAAAGGAGTAGAGTGCTTTCTGAGGTAAAACACATCTTATTTTTAAACAGTCTTCATTTAGTGTTTACAGTTTAATGAACCCAGTTCTTCCTGCTTTGTTCTCATGTTAAAGATTAATCTTTGTTCAGGGAAGATGACCTAGTCTGATCCCTAAATATTAAACCCAGGCTGCCATTGATTTTAACTCATTGTGAGTTCAGTTTGTAAATGAGGATAAATGTTCTGTATTTTATCACCTGTGTCCTAGAATTACAGAGGATTAATTAGTCATATTGATAAATTCTTTGGAAGAACAGCTTAAGTGTTATTTTTAGTTAAAATTAGCAATTTGAAATTTTCATCTTCCAGTCTCTTAGAAGCAATATTTGATTAACTAGTAACTTTTTCCTATATGTCAAATTATCTTAATACCTAAATCTGTTTTTCTGTTGTGGGGTTTATTTTCTGTTAAATCAGTGCTCTGACAAATTCAAAGAAAAATCCCATAATTGCTTCCAGATGTTGAGTGTTTCATGGCATGCTGTAGAATTACAGCCCAGTTTCCAAATACTTCAACCCTTTGTCCAATTCAGAGATTATTTTTTTTAATGGCTCTCTTTGGGTTTGAGCAACTCACTTTATTTATCAGACAACAAATCTCTGGAATAAGTCACATAAAACAGATCACACATTAAGAATATGCTGGACATTGTGGAAAATCACATTCACAGTGATCACCCAGTCCAACTGCAGTAGGTAATACAGCAGTTTAATGGGGAGTTTTCTAGCAAAGATTTCTGAGCATATGAATTCTGCAGAATTAGAGCTTCTTTCTATTTAATTCTCAAGGAAGTAGGTTTGAAAAAGGATTTTGCAATGCCTTCAGATTTATAATATGTTTGTGCTTTGGAAACTGATAGACTGATTGTTAATGATGAATATGTTAGTAGTTGGCATCCTTCAAATTATGTAGATGCAGTGGTGCATATCTGAGCTAAACTAGACACATTGGATGTTCCTGCTGATCTGCTTCCAAGTGTGCAATCCAACCTCAGACTGCTTGGAGATACCAAAACCACTGAAGGTCTGCAGTGATGATTCTTTTTTGTTACTGAAAAGGCTTATTGAAGCCTTAATAACGGGCTGGTTTTAAAATATAGACAAAAATACAGAATTATTACCTTGATTGTACCGTAGAGTGATATATTTCCTTTTTGTTCATTTTTTACAAAGGCACACTGATAGATAGAAGAGCTGAAATACATTTTTATTGTGCATCTGGGCACTTGACATACCTGTACCTGTGCCACTGCCAGCAGACTTGACTGATGCATCTTCTTCTGCTGCAGTGCTGTTTCTCAGGTTTCCACTGTAACATGCTGAAGTCCTGACACTTCCAGAGGGGCAGCTGGCATGGTTATTTGATGAATCTTGGTCTGCAAGGATATTGATTCCTATCTTCTTCATCCAGCATCACATTGAAACACTTACATTGTTGTTTTGATTTGGGATGCACTGATCTCAGTAACACCATGCTGTTTGGTCAACTTGTTACTCTTTTTCCCATAATTTTTACAACATTAATGTAGTTAAATTAAAATTTTCGGAATGTTTGGAAAAAAATATTCCTCCATATTCAACAAGAAAGATGGATTAGTTAATTTTTTTTTAACTAATGCAGTTATTCATCAGAGACTTTTTAACTTGACATTCATCTGGTTTAATTAAGAAAAAATATCTATTTTAAGATTACAGAAGCATTAGAGAAAGTAAAGCAAGAAACAGAAGAGAAAGGAAGCAGTATGACTGATGGTGGTAAGTATATTTCTGCTTCAAACCAAGCACCCTTTTTCTTAGTGACAGGTACATAATTTGTACTTTATTAAAGAAAAGTAAAACGAGCAATTATAAGGAGCAATACGATGCAGCAGCGTCATAACAGTGGGAAGTGAGGGATTATAAAGAAAGTGTAGAGCACAAAATATTTAATACTTTCTCACAGGTAGGGTGACCCCTCATTTTCAGGTTTCTTCATTTCTCTACCAAACCTCAAGTCAGTCATGGGGACCAGGCTTTCAGCTGAGCAAAACACATCATTGAAAACTTGTCTTAATGTTGATGCACATCTTTATGAAGATCTTCAATGTCAAGAGGAAAGCAAAATTATCACTGCCTATTTCTGTCTTTAGAGTGTTTTGCAATATTAAAGATGATGTGTCAGTACAATCATGTCTTTAGAGTCAAATGCCCTTTTGTTCATTCAGCTCTTCAATTTTAAGGAGTGAATTATAGAAAACAATGCTTTTGTGTTAAGTAGCTCACAGAATTGCACTGTTTATTTCTCTCTTTGAACAGCTCCTCTAGTGAAGATTAAACAGGCCTTAACAAAACTGAAGCAAGAAACCATTCAGATGGACATACAAATTGGTGTGATGGAACACACATTACTCCAGTCAAAGCTGAAAGAGAAGTCCAATATGACTAGAGATATGCATGCAACATTGATTCCAGAAGCCACAGTAGGTGCCTATTAAAATTGTTTGGACCTGACTTGTTTGCCCAAAATACAGTTTTCTACCATTTGCTTTAGAGGTTTCCTTTTTCTTGGGGGAGGGAGATGTTTTTTTCTTGTTCCTTTTTGACAAGATGCTTGTTGTGCACTTTTTTAAGAAGTAATATTCACACTATGGACTCAACATGGAGCCCTGTTTAGTTTTGTGCTGTAAAGATTTACTGCAGATCTCTTCCAAATGTGCTAATAAATTCTTATTTATGAAGATGTCTCCATTGGAGAATGTTGTGTAGTGTGAAATTCTATAGAATGATACTGACAGCCTGCAATCTTGATACACTGTAGTGTATCAAGGAAAACAAATTACTTGTAAGGGACTTGAAAGGAATGTATAATATCTATTATTGTCATTTACATACATTTAGTATAAAGTATTTAACTGATGATACTGAAATAATAGAGCATTACCCTTTCTAGAAGGCTGGGACAAAATTGCTGTCAGTTGTAATGCTGCCTTTAACAGCCACAATGATATCAAAGTTTTTGTCACACCAAAAAGGCAGAAAGTACTGTTTGGAAATGGCTTTCTAATTTTTTTCCATGTATCATCACTGTTTCAGAGTCACTATATATTAGCATTGGGTCAAATGCTGATTTCATTTATAGTATGTAGTAGAGCTCTGTAAACATAATTTGGATTATTCTTACTTTCTGTTCTTGTGGCAGAACACCTAATTTTGATCTGTGTGAAGGAAAAATGTTGCCAAATCTAGTTGAGTAATAGGGAATGAGAAGAAAAATATAGGAGGGAGGGGTTGGAAATGTTATGGCAACAGGGGAGCTTGCTTTGTCTTAGTAACTGTGTAGGTAGGGAGTGATTCTAGATGTTGTTGGTAATGAAGGAGCAGGGAACAAAGAAATAACCTTATTAAAATATTAGTAGATCCTTTTGGTTCCAGTTGTTCATAAGCCGTGGACAATATTGGTACAATTCCAGTGATACTAAAATCCTCTCCTAACTATCGTAGGCCATTCCCTTAGTTCTGCAAGTAATTTATCTCACTTTAAGGTGAGCAGTATTTTGCAGAATTAGTGGATCAGTTCTGTGTCTGAAAGTCAAGATACTTGACACAGTCAGTAGTACCATGAGCCAGTTCAAGGTTTTTGTGTTTCAGTATTGCATCTGCCAAAAAGAAGAAGCCCTAAACCCATTGGATTTTGACAAGTGAGAAGCTATATGTAAATGCCAACTATTATAATTTACCTGTGCAAGCAACTGCTGAAAAACTCTATGAATCACACTGGAAATCGGTTTCCAAATCCTTTAGCTGCCTACCTATATCCTCCCACATTCAGCTGAAATTAGAAAAGTTATTATTCATGTTCCCTTTGTTAGGTGGTGTTGCTCCTGCATATTTACTTTTAGCAGTGGGTTTACTTCAGCTTAAGCTAAAGCAACCCCCTTCTGCATGGCCTGCAAAGCAGCTCACTGATGCTTTTGGATTGCAAATGTTGTGCTTTATAAATGCTGTTTATGTAAATACTCTCCCCCCAAAAGCCCTCCTTCATGCTAATATGACAAACACAATTAAGCAAATGCCTTCCCTTATGAACTGAGCATGTTATTCTACTAGAAGTGAATCTGTTGAGACAAGCATGGCCAAAAACCCTCTAATGTGACAGGAAAATCTCTGGAAGAAAAGATAGCCTCCTTTATGCAAAAGTAATTCTAAAATAGCATGCTAATTATCTGTAATTGATCTGCATTATTTTTAATGCTACTGTCTGAAACTGCATTAATCTAAGTAGGACACTTCCGTTGTCTCAGGAGTGATAGATGGTCTTTAATTGTCATCTGGCAGAGGGACATTTGTCCCTTTAGACAGTAAAACCACTTGTCCCTGCTTTGAAAACAGTCTTACTGATCTGGCAAGTGGCCACTCCATCTTCCGTAAAAGCATGAGGAGACCAGTGAGGCCTGTCACAAGCAGCCTGAAAGACCCTTCTAAAAAAGCAGTGATCTGTGTAATTATACCACTGCTGGATCAATGCAGGAAGCAGAAGCCACATTAAAATTAAATCACTGGATTCACATTACTTCCTACATTGCTCATTATCTGATGCAGTGTCAGAACTGAAGAGCAACAAAACAAAGGTGTCCCTAAGTTAGCAGGATGCATGTGAATTCTTCTTCTGGAGAGTATTTAGGGCAGAAGGACTGTTTGTAGAAGTAAACTTTTATATACAGCTCTCCTCTTCCAAAGTCTCTTTAACGTTTTCAGTCCTCTGAAACATCAGCATGGAGACATGGTGTCACTGTCACATGTCATCTCGAATCCAAAGAGAAGCTCGCTGTAGACAGATCCAGAAGTCATGCAGAGAAGAAAAAAGACTTTGCTGACTCTGGTCAGAGAAGCCATGAGTTTTGTCCTTGCCATGAGAACTACAATAGTTCAGTCTCATCTGTGGCCCTAGGAAGACCTGACATTTGGCTCTTGGAAACATGTACTTGAGGAAGGCTCATCAGGAGCCAGCTCAGTTTCTTGCCTGTACCCTCCAGAGTTCCAGGAAAGGAGCACTCACAGCATATTAGAGTTTCTGCAGCTCTGAAATCCCTCTGAACCTCGTATGTCTCAGTGTCTGATTTCCCTGGGCTGTCTTATTTCTAGGCTTAGGATGTAAGTGTCCTGCTGGGAACTGGAAATAGCCTTAGTGCTTGGTCCCCTATTAGAGGTGCTGTTTACAGGCCATTCAGGATGTCTGAGGGTGATGTTACATGCATTACCATCTTACTTTAATAAATATAATATCCCACTCCCCATCCTCTTCTAATGTCAGCAGATAGCATGAATTACTGAATATTATGTGCTCTGCTGGTAAAAAGTGCAAAGGGCTGGATTTTTACCTCTTAATCCAATTGTCTGATGGAGAACCTTCGTGTTGGTGACTTAATATCGAAATTCCAAGAGTTTAATAGTGGCTTTCAATCTTGGGCTGAGAATTCAGTGTTTTGGCAATGAGACAAGTTAATCATTTGAATTTGGACCTGTGAGTGCTGTTAAGGAAGGTGAATCACAAGTTCACATGAATCTGAGGAACTGCTGTTACAAAAAACTTCCAGATCTGGTCAAAATATTCTCACTTCTGTCTGCTGGTGGCGTTAAAGGCCTTCCCCTCTTCCCCCACCTGAAAGAGGAACATCAGGGAAAATTCTTTTTTGAAAAGGAAAACAAATGTCCACCTACTATTAAACGTTGCCTCTTTTTTTTTGAGTACAGCTCTACTCTGCACTCTGACATACAAAAAAATCACTGTATTGCTAATTGTAACTTACAATAAGAGCAATTAAGTCATCTCTGCATGACCTATAAAAAAGACTGGGCATAAATGAAGAGCCTGTATGTGAACGTTTCCAACTTCTGTGCTCTTTGAATTTTGCATCCCAATTTTGCAGCCTGGGCTTCTCTCCAAGTTTGACAAATGTTAATTAAAAAAAAGAAGGAATTAGTGTGATGCTGTGTCTTGTCACGCTGGCTCTCTGCCTGCTGGTGGGATGTCAATGCTGCAGTGTGCCTCCACAGGCAGCTGCACGTGCGTGCACACACTCCTGCCTCTTCCTCTGGCTGGAACCAGCCGCAGACCTCAGCAGCATAACAACGCGCCTGTGAAAACTCTGCCCTAGTTCCTGCAGCGTCACTGCTTTCCACTTTATTGTTGACGAATTAATGACTTAGGAAACGGTTCGGTGGTTTCCGATCAAGGCTTGGAATATACTCGGAAAAAGTTAATCAGTACCTGTGAGATTAAGTAAACAGAGGATGTGAGCACTGCCTTTTATGCAGGTATATTGTTCATAGGTGGGGGGTTTCCACAGAAAGCTTTGAGATAACAAAGGTTATTTTCATCTGCCATTTCCTTCTTTCGATGTGTTTCTTCATTCGGCAAATGCCATTAACAGGGCTTGCTCACATATTTGCTAATACTCAGCTATTGCTCCAGGGCCTGGTGTTGCTGGAAATGTCTGTCTTTCAGCCTCCAAGTAACAGCCCTACCATTTTGCAATGATTCCCACGCAACACCAGAATGAGCAGGGTTGAGAGCTTTTTATTAAGAATAAGTAACAATTTGAATAATGCTAATCTTTCACTTATTGCCTAGTTTTACTCTGTTCTTTTTTATTCCTGGCCTTGGTAATTAAGAATGACTGTATCTCAGTAAGTACTCCTAGAAGTGGCAGAGACATGCTTGTTCAATCACATCTCTTCGCTACCTGTTGTAAAAATCAATGAAGGTGATTATTTTATGGTCAGAAGGACAGAATAATTATCTCTAATAATATTACTCTTGCTGACTCACTGATTAAAATTGTTCACTCAAAAATATTTTCCTGTTTCTATGGCTTTCAAAGGATGACAGTACTTCTAATGACATCTTGGTGTTATTCAGTAGTAACACAAAGAATTAACTGTCGATGTGTAGGCATCCTCTGGACCTAAAGATTCCCATCCCTCCTCTGGTTTTAGGGCAGAAGTTTTACTGTGTCTTGGTAAGGGGCCTCTTGTAAGATGTTAGAGTTCTCTCTATTCTTCTGTCATCATTGCTGGCCCATAAGCATTTTACTTCCTTTCAAAGAATCCATTTGGGAAAGAATACAAATGAGTAGTCAGACCAAGGGAGACAGACTGTTTGTGAAATTTTCCCGGAAACTAGAGCCAAAAAATGGTGCAGAAGGTTTAAAGAGGTTTGTCAGCATCTGTAGATCATTGTTTCCATTGGAAATGGAAATGCACAAGTTCCTAGTATGGAACAATCCTTCCTAGCAGGAAGGATTTCTGCCGAGTTTGACAAATGCTATCTTAACAACAGGAAAAACAGTGAAAACTCTATGATCTTGTTGTTTTAGTAATCTCTCCAGCAGATTAGATTTCATTACAGCCTTCTGCAGAGGGCCCATATTATAAACTCAAGTAAAACATTCTTGAAGATTTTCACCATTTTCAGCTGTATCATGGACAATAAAGAATAAAAAATACTGTTCTGAGAAGACTTTTCCTAGGGCACAAAGCTATACTCTAGGCATGGCATGTTTGGAGCTTTCCTGCTATAAGTATCTCAGTACACTAACTTTTCTACTTGAATAAGAACGTTCTTAATACTTGTATTTGGGTTTGTCTCTCAGCTGTGAACAGGATTGATACACAGGTAACAAATAGAATAAAAAAGCTTCCTTTTAAAAGCTCTTCCATATTATCTTTGCTTAAATATAGAAAACATGCCTTTACTTAGTTATATTCCAGTTGTTGCTTCTAGTTAATCTTCATCCCTCTGAGGTGCACAGTGTACTCCTCTGTGATGACTGTTTCTCTACAAATAATTGGAAGTTTGACAACATGACCTGAATGTAAGCCATGCAGACAGTCCTTCTGAGCATCTGCTAACCTGTGTGGAACTGACTTGGTGTGTCTCTGTAGGGTGGCACATGTAAGCAGTCACTGCTGACATCCCTTCAGTGAGGGTGTCAAGGCCATGAAAAGCAGGAAGGTGCCCCCACCTATCCTGCCACAGAAACGTCAGCTTCTCTACAGAATATTTCAGAAAACCCTGTAGAAGGCTGGTCAGACTGCATTTGCTACATACAGCAGGAGGGTGAACACCATGGTGCTTGTCACTCTTCTGCTAAAAGCAGCTAATCAAAACTCAGTGTCTCACTGATTGCTTTAATCAGAGGGAGGAGAAAGTGGTGATGAAGCCAGGTGGTAACTTCTGGACCTAGACAAAAAGCAGAAAATAAAACACAGAAGCTGCTTACAAATTCAGGTCTTTTCCTGGTAGACTTGATCCCTTGGTTTGTACTTGGGGTCAGGCTAAATGTTATTCTGAGTCAAGATTTGCTTTCCTACCTCACCTATGTTTTTTTCAGATCTTTACCACCTCTCTCTTCGTATGCAATAACCTTTAAGCCTCAAAATTCTGGATGGATCCACTTATCTCTTTGTCTGGAGGACAGACCTTTTTATGTTGAACCTTCCAAAACCCCTTGTATTTCAACCACCTGCTTCTGCAGAAAACTTTCTTTTTATCTTCACTGTAAAGAGCAGATTTTTGTCTGCATTGTACTGATACCTAGAGTTTCAAAGCAGCTTAACTTAACCTTTATCAGCATAAGGTTTGACTAGAAGGAAGAAACTTTTCACTTGTGAAAAAATTTTTGTCCAGTGATGGAAGAAAAGGAGAAATGCAAGAAGACATAGGCCACAGGACATAGCATTTCGAAAGTTGTAATATTCCCTGCAGAACCCAGATTTTTGTCCTGTGGCCACATTTTGTGCAGTGTCTCTGAACACCTGAATTTGCCATTCCTGACTATAGCAGAATGACAACAATAAAAAGTTTCAATACAGCAACAAACAGGACCCATGGCATACAGAAAAATCTGTCACTGCACAATTGTAACTGAGTCTGCATCTGAGATGAACCATGGCATTTATTTTTTAGTTAGAGTACAAAATACCAGTTTATCATAGTGAGAGACCTTCTGACAAGCACAAGATAAAGCTTTACTGTGGTGAAGAAAATGCAACTATGGTAAAGGGTTATGCAGTCTTTTTATGACACTCCACTCTGTATTTCATTCCAGAAAATGCTGGTACCTCCTTTTCACTGTAGCTTAAGTGTGGTAGCTCCATTATACAGATCCTAATCTTTAAACCATGACTTGGCCAATGTATCCTTTGTGGCGCTTGTGTGATCGATTATGCTTTACTCAGTGCCATAATTGTTGACAACACACCACAGTCTTCCACTGGGTGAACACACATTTATTACAGACAATGGTGCCAGTGCCGATCTGTTCTTATTGGCCATTTGAAAACAAAAGCCAGACAAAAAGGCATCTGTTTTCAGCGGCTGGTCAGGTTAGTACTGGAAGTCACTTTTCACCCTATGTTGGAATACAGCTGCCAGCCCCCAGGGGTCCCTTTCATTCAGGTCCACCTCCCTAGAAGAACTGCGGTGGACTCTATTTGAGACTAATTCTAGCATTGACCTGCCTTTCACAAGCTGTTCAGGCAGGTTTTTCACACTGAGTCACTGGAGCCCCACAAATGGTGTATACAGTTAAAACAGCCAAGAGAGTCAAAATGAGTCATATTTCCAAGTGACAGTTGCTATTTTGAGTGGCTGTTTTGCATTACTCTTACCAGGACACCCAGAAACCAGCACTGTTTAAGCTTTATTGCTTTATCTCTGTTCCCACCACTTTACCAGCATGAGCATTTACATCACTCATATTGCTGAGCCACACCTTGCTCTTACCCAGAAATCATATTCCTGGGCATACATGTCACTCTGTCAAGAAGGAGTGACTGAGGGATATATGAAGACTTCCAGGCAAAGAAAGGCATTGCTTTCAGTGGCCTGCCTGACTTGCAGACTGTACACCCAGTGCCTCGCCCTCAAGAGAGCTGGAAATGGAACTGAAACCTTACAACACCAGCCAGCAAAGGGAAGAAAGGCAAGAGTAAGGACATGGTTGTTGTGACAGCAGAGTCAGAAGACAAAAGGTGGTGAACACAAGGAAACAACTGGAGAAACATGCAGAGAAACAGTATCAGAAAAGAAGAGTAAGGCTGCAGTGTGGGAAAAGTCATCAGTAGCTGGAGCCTGCCGGCTCATTCTGTCATGCAAAGGGGCAGAAGGGAGCTGCAGCAAAAACATTGGAGCAAGTCTGTTTGCTATGAAACAGCAAGAGAAAAGCACACTTGTTAGGGAAAAGGTGAAGGTTGCTTACAGGAAGAGGTAAAAATATGGTATTGAGGGCAGGAAGAACAGACTGATGAGAAACTGGAGTTTACTACAGCCTTAACATTAGTCACAGGACATTCCCACCAGCCTATGTGCACATACAAACACCATAAACAAACAAACTTGTTTACCAGACCTACCCCTGGTGTCCAAAAGCCTCAAGAAGAAACAAAAGGAAATGAGAAAAAACAGGGGAACGTCAAAAGGTTAGGTGAGGACAGAATCTAAGCCACTTCAGAAAGAGATACACAAGCAAAGCAAATTATAAACGGAAGGAGAAGAGGAAGGGGGGAGGGGGAGGAGGCAGGCAAAAGCCAGTGAGCTGAGTATGCGGGTATAGTGCTGGTTTTCACATAGACCTCTTTTGTTAGCAGCTCTTCCAGTTCTGGTCTCTGAATAGCTGGAACTGTTCCCCCTGTTATGCAGGGAGATATTACATTATCTGCTGCAGCCACAAAGAAACAGTTAAGCGCAGTGTAAACTGTCACAGGAGTACAAGCAAGGGCCTCCTTGTAACAGCTACAAGTCTCTTTTGCCTCCAGCCTTGAGGAGAAAGGGTAAACAAATTCTTAGAGTAACCCTTTCCAGAGCACTATGTTTTCCCTCTTGCTTTGCTTTTTTTTTTTTTTTTTTTCTCTTTGGAGATGAGCTGCATTTAACTGCTGTTAGTTGGCAGATAAATAGGATTTCATTCTTTAATGTATGTATGTATAATTTTTACAAGTAATAGGAAAATCTAAACAAAACTAAAGGCATTTTACAGTTTTTTTCAGTTTACCAGTGGTAACTCCAGTGGAGTTCCTGTTGAACGCTTCCTTTTTTTTTCTTTCCTGTTTGCAAGTTCAAATTTGGTGTCAAAGAGCAAAACCCACGATTATCACTTCAGCCCAGTTTAAAGGCGGTTATAGTGAGAGCCATAAGCTAAATTTAAAGTTGCTTCATAGAAAATAACTTCATCCTTGTTTCTTCTTTGTCCCTACTCCAAACTGAAGAGTTGTAATGACAAGTTGGTTGAAAATACTCATGTGTAACCAAACTCAGGTGGAAGAATGCCCACATGAGGAGGCCAAAATGCTGTACTTGAAGAGCCGGTTGCAGAGTTCCAAGCTAGGGTTCAGCTGGAGTGCTGCCTGCATTCCTGGCATCCTGCCCCACAGCCACAGACCAGCCATATGTCTCTGTGCCCTGGGCCTGGGCCAGTCTGCCTGGGAAGACTTTTGGCTCCACAGAGATCCACCAAGCTGGAGATGGCAATGCCTCGTGGACTGCCAACGCTGGCTCTGGAAGCCTTGTAATTCCCAGCTCTCAGAGGCGCTCGGCTGTACAGGTGGGTGTTCGGATGAAGCCTGTCCGGAGATGCAGCACTCTGCTGACAGTTCCAGCAGCAAAAACCAAACAGCCAGCCCTGGGACTTCAGCTTTGCTGCTGACTTTGGCTGATCTAACGAGTAACTGCTGATCCACACATTTCTTATCACTTCCCCACACGAGCTGCCAATGCACAGCTCACAGATCAGGCTGAAAACTACTCTGGTAGGAGCCTCCTCTACCCACCCAGCCCATGCAGTTGGCTCAGCAGCCCCTTGGGAAGACACAGAATGGGAAATAGAGGAAAGGAACACAGTGGGGTTTTTTTTGTTGGCAATCCACAGTTAAGCCAGCTTGCACCGGTGCTCTGGTTGCAGCCTGCAAGGCCAGACTGTTATTTTCCATTAGCAATTATTGGCTTCTACCAGTACTGAAGAGCTTCACCACACAGGCAGGCAAACAGTATATAATAACTAGAACCTGTTAATTATTCCAGGACTTAGTTTTTCTTACATTTGAATTTAGTCTTGAAAGGTCCTGTCAGAGAAATGGTTAAATGATCCCACCTCACAAAAGCCTTTCATTTCAAGACAGAATAAATTCCTTACCTCCCAAGCCCTTCTGGACTCTCTTGAATATAATAATATTGAAAG
Organism: Neodrepanis coruscans; assembly: GCA_013400695.1. NCBI lineage: Eukaryota > Metazoa > Chordata > Aves > Passeriformes > Philepittidae > Neodrepanis > Neodrepanis coruscans. The sequence goes on from VYZS01017371.1 coordinate 37,922, forward strand.
ACCTTCATGGCTAAATTTAACACTGGGTGAAAGAATGGCAGAATGCCAGCCAGTTTATCTCATACTATTATAATAATAAAGATCTTGTATAATATTATTACCCTTTTATACTCATTTTGGCCTTTTCCCTGTTGTCTTGGAACATCTCCATTATTCATCAGTTTTATTCTTAATAACAGCATTGCAATGAAGCACAGGCTAGACTGACGCTCATGCACAAAACCATACAAGAAATCAGAGCAATCACGTTCACCCACAGTGCTTTTCAGTGTAATATCTGTTGTGTTCAGTGGAAGTTGCACCTCCTCTCTCTCTCTCTCCATTATGGGCTCTAATATATGCAGAAAACGGGAGCTCAGAGAGTCTGAGCTAGAGAAGATTGGAGGCTGAGGAAGCATGAAAGCAAGAACTACTGTATGTGTCTGCCCTCATCCCAGACATCCACATCTGGGCACTGTCATTACAGGACACAGGGCTAAATTGTTCTTAGGGCAGACCCAGCACAGTCAGTTTCATTTCTTCTACAGCACCTGAATTTGGCTCTGGGAAGTGGTAAGAATTAAAACCCAAATATCATGGAGATTTTGCCATCCACTGAAGCTTTGTGATTAGCAAACTACCCAACATCACACATCATATTGCACACTTGCTGGGGAAACATTCCTCAGTCAGTTCTGTTTCCCTGTTCAAGCAGCTTCATGTGCTATTCATAATGCTGTATAGAAATGACATACATGACATTACATGCACATAAAAATTCTCTGAAAAAATTAGACACTTTCTAATCTTGCTGGGACATTGTGCTAAAAGTGGTGTATCCATCAAAAGAAAACCAAATTCCATTTCATGCAAGCTTATCAAGATAACATACACAATATGCAACCATTTCACAGCTGCCAAAAGAGATCAGTCTAATTTCTTTTTTTAGCTGGAAGGAGAAATTTAACCAGGCAGAGCTGTTGGAAGCCAAGAAGACTATTAAAAAAAAAAATAGAAACCATGCACAATTTCATCCAAAGGCAGATGAGTTTGTCAGTGAAATGCAAGCACTAGACCAAGTGAAAGAGTTGTGACATTAATGTGGCTGCACATGAGGCACGTCAATTAGCAAATTCATTGGCAAGTTGTTTGTAATCCTAGGGACTACACCTATAGAAAACATTTTGTGGAGTTCTGTTTCTGGTTATTCCTCTGTCCTTATTTCTCCCATCCTTCTGCCTCTCCTTCCTCTTCTCGGTCCTCCCCCATACCACAACCGCTTGCATGCTAACAATATTTTTCTTTGTGCCTGTGCAAATACCATTAGATCCAAGCATGTCTCATGAAATTTGAGGCTATCATCTATTCATACGTACTGGGTATTCAACAAATTCCACAGGACAACCATTCTCCTCACCCAGCTTTCATTTTCTTAAAAACATCTCAGGAATTTTTATGAATTGTTGTTTAAAATTAGAAGTCCTCCCACTGGCTTCCCCAATCTTCCCCAACCTTCATGCCATTAGAAACTCATTCAGCCCAAAGAGAGGCCAGATGTCAAAATAATTTGGAAAAACTGAGTATTTCAACTGTGGGCAGGGTGGCTGGATTATCCTGCCCTGTTGGAGAATGAGAGCTGCTAAATCAAGATAGAGGGAGGACAAGGCTGAGAGACTTGGGGTTGTTGAGCCTGGAGAAGAGAAGGCTCCAGAGAGACCCTGTAGCAGCCTCCCAGTACCTAAAGGGATGCAAGAGAGATGGAGAGACACTTTTTTACAAAGGCAGGTAGTGACAGGACAAGGGGGAATGACAGCAAATTGAAAGAGGGGTGATTTACATTAGGTATTAGGGGGAAAATAGTTCCTATGAGGGTGGTAAAGCACTGAAACAGGTTGCCCAGAGATGCTGTGGATGTCCCATCCCTGGAATTGTGCATGGCAAGGTTGGATGGCACTATGAGCAACCTGCTATAGTGAAAAGTGTTCCTGCCTGTGCCAGGGTGGGGTTGGAACTAGATGACCTTTAAAGTCCCTTCCAACACATTGGATGGAACACATTCCATCACATTCTATGATTCTAAGGGCTGCACAGTCCTTGCCCAGGTTCTGCTAGGAAGCTGAGTGGAAAGGCAAAGGCTCCTCCTGCGGATGGCATGTGAGCTGTCACAAGAAAGATGATTCCAGGAGATTTTGTGCCTCAGAGATATATCTAGCAATCAAAACTTTTCTGCTCTCTGGGATAGTGCAGTTGACTGAATCCAGGAATAAATGTCCAGCTTTGGAGCCCCATCCAAGTAGCCCTTACAGACACTATGGGCATACAGTTACATTTTCGGTTACATTTTCCTGTGTCCGTGGTGCAATCACTCTTCAGGCCCACATGACTTCCAGCCACTTAATTAACCTCTTGTGACCTCAGTCACTGCCTCTGAATGGAGTGTCCCTAGTTAAGCATTCCTCAAATTAAAGAAGTGGCATTATAATTACTACAGTACCATCATGCTGCAAATGGACTGCCTGTGCTTGGTTACCTACCACAGATTTAATCCATAAGCGTAACTGTCTTCTCTTTGTGTTTTCACAGCCTGGCCCTTCAGAGGAAGACCTTTTGTTTCCAATCAGGATGATAAATGGGTTTTAGCTTTATTTTCTCAGAGGGAAGCTTATGTGATTGTGCTGTCTGTCATCTGTCTACTCCGATAAGTTTCTAACTGCCACAGCCAATTATAATTATTCCCAAAGAAAAAAATTGCCAGAGGCAGACATCTCCATGATAATTATATTTCTATGGATTTTGTGAAAGACGGCAGCAGACAGGGTTGGGGCCAGGGAGGAGGAGGGAGGGGACAGAACACAAGACCACACTGAGAGTGTGCCATGTCAAGGAAATCTGAGAGGCCTCAGCTGATCCTCAGCCCATCCTGGCTGAAGGCAGCCAGCCAGCCAGTTGGTGTGGGTGTCTCTCCAAACACGTCACAAGATGGGTGTGACTGTGTAGGGGACATCACTGCGATGCAGAGGGGGAGCAGGCACAGCCCTCCTCTCTGCCAGCTGTGATGGAGGAAGATTTAGTTGTTGTGATGCAGGCAGCGCCACTGTTTTGCTCTTGGCCTGTACTTTTCAGGGTGCACAAACTGGATGGGGCGGGGCTGGGCTGGGCTGGGAAGTGCCCCCAGGGAGGATGGATGAGCCAAGAGCAAGACATGGACAGCACATGCTCCATGCTGTAACTAATTGAAGATAATGAGTGCATTGCTAACAAAGGCTTGTGATGTGGGGGACAGTGTGGTCTCTGTGCTCAGAGACCTGCCAGTACACTAATGAAAGCTGCTAAGGCCAGGTCTGTAAATGCATTTAGGTGACTGAATAACGATATCTGAAAACAGGTAGAGCCTAATTCTCCCTGACATCAAAAGGGACTCTGACTTGCACTGCATAGGAAGTCATGTCTTTAAACGGGTTTAAAGTTAGGGACATTTCCTCCTGAGTATTTTAGAATTGACCCTCTCTCTGAGTGAATCTTGACTGAAATGAGAGGTTTCTGGAGCCCTTGAGAACCAAGTAGGTTTTGCAGGTTTTGCATAACTGAACCATTCCCTGGAATGATACATACTGTTTCACCATCACAGGACTTTCTTGGAAGGAGCAAAATGCCTAGGGTGAATCCAGATCGCCACCTTCACCACCTAAATACCACAACATATAATTTGTTTAGGCTTGTCAATAACCTGATCCAGTTCCCCAGGCGTCTCATGGCAGCAGAGGACAACTGGAGGTAACCACCAAGACAGCTGCTTGACCTGGCTGGCTCAGCTGTGGCCTGCATTAGGTGTTCACTGACCTTGAATACAAATTTTCTGAGTGCAGGAGCCCTCGTGGAATGAGAGGGTTTCACAGGCTGCGATTTCAGTCGCCACTGTCACTAATGCCTGATGAACCCCAGCTGCTACAGCAGCAGATGAAAAAATGAAAAGGAAATGGAAAAAAATGCTTCCAAAAATGAATTCAAATATTCAACAGCAGTAGAAAGAGAGGAAGGGGGGTGGAGCATGAAAGGACTACTGTTTCCCTATATCAGTTTGTTTTGAAATAGAGGAGAAATGCTGCATTTTAGCCTCATCAAACTACTGTGAAAGGTTAACCCTTTTTCACAGCATTGCTTTATTTTTGCCTAGGTCTCCAGCAACTATTACTCAAAGTTAATTTAGGCTTTGGCCCTTGGGAACTTACTTAATGTGCTAGTGCTTAGAGGTCCATTAATATTTATAAATGTCACTTGGATTCCATTTTTACCTTCTTACCCAGGCAGGAGCACTTGTAAGAAGATAATATTGATGCTTTTTTTT
>VYZS01017373.1:0-12259 GCA_013400695.1 Neodrepanis coruscans
CATCCACTCAGGTGCAATGGAATTTCCCTTCCTTGCTTTCCTTTCCTTTGTAGAAAGGAGGAGCTGGTACTATTTCAGTAATTCACATATGATGAGTATGTGAAATACAAGTGGCTTCACCACTTTACAGAGAAGAAAGGACTATTTTGTTTATTGGGCCTTGCTTATTATCACCCACAATTTGCAAACACCTCTCTGTGCTTTCTCTCTTCTCCAAAGACTTGAGACATTTGGGAAAAGGTTTTCTCAGTGCATTCCTGTTCTAGTTTCATTAAGATAGTTTTCAGAATTTATATAAATATATTTCTTTCCTTGGTGTGTCCAAGAGGGTTAAAAAGGATGGAATGCAGCAAAGCTCAGGGTGGTCTTTGGGAACGTGTTGACAGGTGTGGGAATCCCAGTGTCGTTTGCTCACCAGTGGATTGCAGTTTGTAATTCCATGGAATTAAAACTGAATAAATAATTGGACTAGAAGAACATGTCTAGAAGGGAGATTCTTTATATCATGGAGAAGTCACCCAGAGGAACTCTGAAATCCACATGGGAAAGCTTTTAATGTGTAGTCATTAGGAGTAGTTTAACTCCAGATGACTTTGAGGTGGGGGTTTTTTCCTTGTTTTAATCTATAACTTTGAAATCATCACTGCTCTGATGGAAGGTGAAGGCTGAATATCTGAGGGAGAAAATCAATCCCTCCTTGACAGAGAAAGGAAACAAATCAGAAGGATATTCAACTGCAGGTGGAAAATGTGCCCTAAACTGGCTTTTCTTTTAGGGTGACCGAGGGTTTGATGGCTTGGCTGGTTTGCCTGGTGAGAAGGGAAACAGGGTAAGTTTTCTTCCACTTGTCTTCTGGCCACTGGCTGGATTTAAACCTTTGCAGGAGGAGGTCTGGGAGGAGGGCAGCTCTTGCTGGGAATGAGCCACAGTGGTGCAATTAGGAAAGGATGAGAGTCCCTAAGAGCATTGCAAATTTCACAGTATCCCTCCCAGCATTCCCATCCCAGGAAGCTGCAAGATCCTTCTGGGACTGCTTGAAATTGGAACAGGGGGAAAAAACTGTCTTAATAAAATGCAAGCTAAAAAGTAAAATAAGAAGCAAAAACTGCTAGTGGACACTGCATTTGGGAATGGAAATTTCCAGAAATTACAATGGGTTAAATCTCTTTGCTTTATAATTAAACAATTAAAAAAAATGCAAGGAGGTGGTTATTTTGGCAGGCTGTGTGTCCCTCCCCTCCCTGGAGAGTGCAGCCACTGCTTTATAAAGGGAATGTTTGAGCAGTGCAGATCGAATTGTGATTACAAGTTACACAGAGAAGGGGAGATGATGCCTGAGAGGTGTTTAATCATCCAGAACTGGAGGGGCTGGGCCAAGCACAGCAATAAGGGTGTGCAGGGCACAAATCCTGCTCCTGATGAAGCTTCCTTGTTCCCAGTCCCCTGACAGTGTCACCAGTAAATCCAATGAGCTCCAGTCCCAGGGGATGAATCTGTGGGTGCTGGAGCCCACATGGGCTTTGAGGAGGTGGAGAGGGGCTGCTGCTGCTTCAGAGAGCACAGAGACAGCAGCTCTGAGGGTACAAGGACGTTCAGCAAGTGCAGACAGAGAAGCCATCACTTGGTTTATCACCATTCCCTGATGTTTTCCATTGCCAGGGTGTTTCTGCCTCCTCTGAATCATTCTCTGCCTTTCTTTTATAGGGTGAGCCAGGCCCCCACGGGCCCCCAGGAGCACCTGGAGAGGATGGGGAGAGGGTAAGTCCGTCTGGGGATCCAGAAGCCCTTTGAATTCATAATGAACCCCTGTAAACCAGAAGCAGATGCACCATCAGCCAGAAAGAGCTGCCAGCACACGAGACCTTGGTCCTCGTGCCCTGGGGATGCTACTGGTGGTCATGGTGGGAGGGAAGCAGAGCAAGGACATAGGAATTTAAGTGGAAGGAATTTATTTTTAAAGATCTGGTCAGAAAACTCAGGTTTTGTTAAAAAAAAAACTAACACAAGAAAGTTGTTCATCCTCTCAGTGAGCAAAATATCACCTCTGATTCTCTAAGACCCAGTGCATTGTAGCAAGGCTTGGGGAACAGAAATTCTGGACAGACATGAGAATCAAAGATTAAATTGTTCAATTCTCCTTCCACACTGTTCACTCAATCATCAAAGGCCTTCAGCAAAGCTCAGACTAAACGATTACAGCTCTAAAGCACCTGGTTTAAGGGCAGAGATTGAAAACGCTGAACCCGTAGGTGTGAAGAGCGTGTGGTTCAACCAGAGGAGCCACTATGGATTTCCCAGGCTCTAATCCCCTTCCAGAATATTTTCTTTCCACCTTTGGCTATTTGTTTCCTCTGTGAAGCTCAGATAATAACACCTTCCTCACCACAGGGTTGGGAGGATTAATTAGTTGCGGCTCTAAGGCGCTTTGAAGTTGAACAGAGCAAATCTGTGTCTTGCGGGGGAAGAACGAGTGTCTGGAGAACTTTAATCCTAAAAGAGAAAAAGAAAACATTCGAGGTGTGCAGGGAGCTCAGAGGGCATAACTGGGAAGAAGAGCATGAATTTTATCAGCAGAGGAAGAGGGTTGACAAGGCCTGGCTGCTGAGGTTGATTTCCTAAGAGAGAGCCTCAGGGTTTGGGTGATATAAAACAACTCAAGGGAAGCACCATCTAATAATTTTGGGGGGTTGGTGGAGCATCAGAAGAATATGGGAGTGGAGGGATGAAGAATTACCCCTTTGCTGCCTCTGGTTTATCTGAGGAGCCCTGATTTGGCTAAATCACATTCCCAAGGTGTTGCTCCCTTACTGCCTTGCCATTCAGTTTGGAGTTAAATCTTGTGGTTATTGTCTCACATGCCCTGAATTGTTTCCACCACGTTTTGTCTGGTAGCAAAATCCATCTTTATAAACATCAAAATGAATTATGAAGCATCCTTAGAGCATTTCCAATCCCTGGTAAATTCTGCACACGCAGTATTAGTCTCCAGGCTTACGAGGGCTTCCTTATGCACGGATACCCTTGCAGCCCTCCAGGGAAGTTGCTTTTCTGTGTGAATGTTATTTAACAAGAATGAAACACCTGTGATTTGACTGAAATATAACTGATTTATTCCGTCTCTTGCTACTTCTCTCCTTTTCTCTGCTGCTGAACAGGGAGACGATGGAGAAGTTGGACCCAGAGGTCTTCCTGGAGAACCTGTGAGTATCTTTTTCATTGGCTTCCTGTACTTCAGCACTGCTTTGGGCAAGCTCTTGACATGATAATGATGTTTTAGGGGTCCTGTGGGGCAGCTCTCCTGGTACAAAGACCCCTGAGGTCCTGCAGTGACTGAGCTTCTCTTGCTTGAAGATCCACATGAGCAGTTTAGAGAGTATCTGTTCTATAACAACTCTGCTTTGCTCATTTTCTTCACTAAGACATCTACAAAAAAAAGAGAAGATGCTCTGGGTTTTTTGGTTGGGGTTTTTTGTTGGTTTGTTTTGTTTGCTCACTATCTGATAATTGGAAAAAAATTGACTGTAAATGTAAATTTCAGTTTAGATTGGTCTCATACTTTTCCTGCTCATGTCCTTCTTCCTGGTTTAGGATTGAGGTAATTGGGCTGGGGTAGAATGAGATATGGTATAAACACATGTGAAATACAGGTTTTGTGAGTGTTCACAGAAAATTTCAGTGAGAAAAGGGTTTCTCTGCTTTCCCAAAGCAGTGGCAGCTCCTGCACCTTTTGTTCTGTGTGCTGTCAGTGATCCCTTATAAACCTGAGGATGAAATCCTGGCAGAATTGAACTCGAGGGCACTTTTAGCATTGATGTCAGTGGGGTCAATGTTATCCTCACAGTGCACAAAACTTCTAAATCTGCAGTTTGTCCCTGTTTGGGCCCCTGTGTGCTGCCAACAGCTGAAGCAGGAGATGGGAATTCCTGGTATCAATAAGGTTAAAGGAGATGTCAGTGCTGCTGGACAAAAATCTTTGGACCAACCCATAGAAATGCTTTCACAGAGCATCCCACTGAAAAAAAAAAAACAGTTGAGTTGTCAATTAGACACTCTGAAAAAGCACTTTTTTCCCTAATACTGAGTATTTCTTGCTTTATTGGCAATAGCAAGCCCTGCTTCTGGCTGGCTGCAATTCCTGTGTGTAGTACAGTTGTTTGCTGCTTATTTAATCCAAAATGCATTTCCTTTGTTATGAAAAGAATATTATCTATCATTTACCATCAGCCCTGCTTTCAAAATGTCTTATTTGGTTGTTCCAAGGCCCAGCATGGTGGCCTGAGAGTAATTGATGAGAATTGTTGCACACAGTTCATGTGAGAAAGGGAAGGGTTGGCATTTACAGACTCACTGCAACTAAATTATAGACAAGATGTCTGATTAACTTCTGGGAAAGATTAATCAACTCAGCTATCTCCTTAGCACATGTCTAAGCAATAACTTATGGGTTATTAACTTCTTAAAAGCATTTATGTGCTCAGGTAACACAGCAACAGGAGAAGAGCTCTAATGGTTATAATACATGCAGGGAATTTTATTTTTATTTCAGCAACATGAGTAAAAATTATCTGTGATGACCAGAGAAAAGGTTTGAATTGCATCACAGGCAAGTTTATCATAAATATACACTCCCTAAATCTGAGTGTTTGTCTTCTTTGCCCTGAGCCAAAGGAGGGTCTTTCCAAATGTAATGGTGACTGAAACAATTGATGGGATTTCAAAATGGTTTTCCCTTCATCCTGCTCCATTTCCTTCCAGTTCCCATCACCAGTTGATACCAGCAGAATTCCTTTAGCCCATGAAGTTTTCAGTAGCTGGGACAGACCCTTTGGTTGATGCATCCAGTTTTTGCTGCAAATGGCTTTTTTTTTTTCGTGATCAAAATCCAAACAGCCTCCAAGATCAGACACTTTATTAATGTCTCCTATTTTATCCTGTAACATTTCATTTTAATTCCTTGCTTCTCTCTGCATCATGAAAGTGGGGACATGTAATATTTGGGCAGACAGATAAAACTGCCCATCAATCAAGAATGATTTTCCTCCATGACAGTGAATGAGCACCATCCATACAAATTCTCAGCATTCCCTTATGGTTCCCCCATTTCAGAAAGGGCCTGTATTTAGAAGATGAGCTCTCAGATCTGCAGTGAATGCACACAGACCCTTTTCTTCTCTTACAAACCCCCCTGAAAGGCTCAAGGTACATGAGGTGCTGGGAGGTGACTTCCAAAGCTTCCTATTGCAGGAATACAATTCTCCTGCCATATTTCTGCTTATTCAATGTGATGCTCCAATCCTACCCATATCCCTGAAGATGACACGAGGTTAAAACGTGTAAGAAAGCTGGAAATGGAAAAAAAAACACCAGGATAACAGGAGTCCTGACTGGTTAAGGCTGAAGAACTTTGAAAATGTACATTTATGCTGCAGGCTGAGAACCTTTCCCAGATTTGCTGAGCTGTATAGATTGTTAATGATAAAAGCAAAATCTGGAGAAATTTTGAAATACTGACCCTAATGATTCATTAGTGGAGCATGTCATCCTTCATAATACTCCCAGTCTAGAATGACTTGGCTGCAAAGTGTTTTCTATCCTTGTGTGCATTACAGGGTAATCCAGAAATATAAAATTAATGAAAAAAAAAAAAAGTTGGTCCAGGTGAGTTTTTTCCCATTCCAAAGAATAAACGTCTGTCCCTCTGTGGTTTATAATTCAAGGATATGTGCTCACAGGATTTCTTCTCCACCGGTTTGTAAGTCAAGAAATCTGCTGTTGCTGCAGACCCAGAGTATCCCTGGGCAATGCAGTGCTCAGCTGGGCATGATCTCATCCCAATCCATGCTCAGGGGGGACACTGGGAATGTTTAACCCCCTTTCTTTCTCCCCACAGGGACCCCGAGGGCTGCTGGGACCAAAGGGACCCCCAGGACCCCCAGGGCCACCGGTGAGTTCCCAGGGCTGCTGCTCTGCCTGAGCTTCCCAGATAAAATACCCCATCCCCTTTAGTCATTCCAGCAGATAATCCAGCTGCATAATTTTCTGCATCTGTGCAATGAAAAGCAGTGGTATTCAAAAAAAAAAAATAAAATTATGGCTCCAAGTCTCTCTTCTCCCCCATTTTCAGTGGTGTCACGTCCATTTAGGGCAGCTGAAGATTTGGCCCACCTGAGTAAATATTAATGCTGAGAGAGAAGAATGGGAGTTATTAACACAGTGGTTTTGCCATTAACTTTTGCCTGAGGGCTGGTGAGGCTTTAAAGCAGTTTGTTCATATTTTGGGTGAAAGCTGAGGAAAGGAGCATGTTGGTTTATATTCAGGAGACAGTCACCTCATCCCTGGAAGTGCTGGTGCAGGGGCTCTCTCCCTAAATCACTGCTGTTTTCTGGATTCTCAGAACTTAAAATCCCAAACCCAGATTGCTGCTAGAGCTGAAGGGGTCATCATTTAATGGGGAGCATTGTGAACCTCTTAACCCCTCCTGGGACATGGAGACAGCTTTGCTGTGAGCTCCCAGTCCTGCTGAAATTTAATGAGGAGAAATTTAGTTCAGGATTTGCTCCAAAACTGTCTCATCTCCCACAGACATGATGTTACATTCAGACACCTTGTGCTGCCCCACAGCAACATATCCTGGAGAAAAGAGGGTTCAGGGAGACCTTCTTGCTCTCTACAATTACCTGAAAAGGGGTTGTAGTGAGAGGGGTGTGTCTCTGCTCCCAGGTAACAAGTTACAGGATGAGAGGAAATGGCCTCGAGTTGCACCAGGAGAGGTTTAGGTTGGATATTAGGAAACATTTCATCATGGAATGGGTTGTCAAGCATTGGAATGGGCTGCCCAGGGAAGTGTTGGAGTCACAATCCCTGGAAGTGTTCTGAAAATACATGGATGTGGCACCTGGGGACATGGTTTAATGGGGAACATGGTGATGGTGGGTTGATGGTTGGACTTAATAATCTTAAAAAACTTTTCCAACCTTAATGATTCCATGATGGTTGAACAGGGGGGACATCTCCAGTTACCCCCTCAGTGAAGATACTCAGTTTGACCCTTTTGTTTTGTCTCAAGGCAGCTCAGCCCTGTTGCCTTTACCTGCTGCCTTGTTGAGTGATGCCTTGCATCCCAAGCCAGGTTTTTTCCCTGTTTCCCTCTGCTACTCTGTGCCTGTTCAGTGTAAGAGGTGATCCAGTTGTGCTGCTTAGCCAGGATTTGCTCAAGCTGGTGCTGATTCTGCCTCCCAGGCAGGTTAAACCAGTGGGGAAAGCACTGAAATGACTTTTTAAAGTGTAAACTGAATTTGTGGAATTGGCAGTTTGACCAAACACCTTGAGAAAATTGTTCCCTTTCCACATGGTCCAAAGGGCATCCTGATGTTTTGTTGTTTTATGGCAATTTCTCTATTTTTTTTTTGTGCAAAATAATAAGAAACTTTCTTACTGCTGATTTTTAAATCCTTTCTCAGGGTGTGGCTGGTATGGATGGACAAACAGGTCCCAAAGGGAATGTGGTAAGTTCTCCCTGCAAATTTTAACAGGCAGCTCAGATATTCTATAGAACAAAATGTAAAATGTACTCTGTTAGATTAGATTTGCTAATTGCTTTTTAGCCTGGTCTAGCAGAGCCTGTGAAAAACATGGAGAATATCTTCCTACAGCAAATGGATGTTAATTTATTATAATTTCTGATGGAATCACACATTATTTCCCCATGAAAGATGAAACATTTTCATCAAGATGTGTGTTGGTCTAATGAATATCAAAATATAGTGATTTAACTGAGAGGAAAAAAGTCTTTATAAGCCTCATACTGATTGGATGGAATGGATTCCCTGGAGAAGAACTGGTGCAGATCCCAGGTAGTGTCAGAGCCTTGCTCAGTTTCTTGGGGCTGCAAATCCTTGCAGAGAAATGAATGTGTCTTGAAGTAACTTCACCCTTCTCTATCTCTCTGGGAGAGAAGTTCTTGCCAGGAGTTCTTGGTTACTGGCAGAAGGTTAGAGAGGGTTCAAGGTGCTGTGAGAGGGTGTGAATTTGGGAGCTCAGGTCTGCCCAGACAGTGGGAATACAGGGATATAGTTGGGGGGATCCAGGTGTCTGTGCAGGGCATTGTGGTGCCTGAGGACACATCGGCTCTGCTCCCACCTTTCCAACCTTTATCTCTGCCCTTGTCTCCTCACAGGGTCCTCAAGGTGAGCCAGGGCCCCCAGGACAGCAGGGTAACCCAGGTGCTCAGGTAAGAGCCAAACTGCTTTTCCATAGGGCAGAAAAAGGAATGATAATTTAGCACAAGCTTCACTCCCCTGCCAGAGACAGAACCAGCAATGTGGAGATTTGCTGGGAATTGGCTTGGTGATCCATTGCTGGTCCAGAATCTTCCTGAGAATCTGAGTTTCAGATGCCCCCAGTTCTCACCTGGCATTTGCAAAGCCAAGGCATCCCTTTGGCCCAGTCACATCTTATGGCTCATGTCTGATTTTTAGCATCCCATGGTCCAGTTGCTCTGGAGCCAGATGGGTACTATAGATGTCCAAGCCTTGCTTTCAGCTTTCATGGCTCTCAGAGAGTTTTATTCTCTGCTTCCATCCTGGGCTGAGCCTGGCTGCCCACAGCTGGGTGCTGCAGCTCTCCCAGCTCCCTGAACGAGCCATGCTGTGCTAAAAGGAAATTTTATCATCCCTCACAAGACATTTTGAGAATGAATGGAGCTGGGGAAATCCCCAGCCATCACAGGCACTAGAATAATGCTCAGCTGAGACACTGCCAAGATGCGTTTGGAAGGAATAACTTGTTCCTTAATGACCCTTTTTTTTTTTTGCTTTCACAGGGTCTTCCAGGTCCACAAGGCGCAATCGGTCCCCCAGGAGAGAAGGTACATTTAAATTCTGCAGCTCTGGCCTCACACAACTGTTGCCATTGATATGCATTTGCCCCATGTGCAACATCTGTTTGCAGCCGTGTCCATGAAAGTCTAATGCCTCTCATTCCAGACAGAGGAGAGATCAAGACAGCACAGTTTACCTCTAATTCATAATATTTGCATTCATTTCCCCTCTGAAGAGAAACATTTTGAAGGCAGCCTATGGTAAAACATCAGGAGAGGATTGAAAATTGTCTTTTTCTGCGGGCTGAACGCTTTGGAATTCTGAGTGGGATGGTAATGGGAAGAGCCCATGGATTTGGCTCACTCCTCCCTCTGCCTCTCTGATTTTCTGTGCCTGTTGATGTGGGGCAGGTTCTGGCCTAGGCTCCCCCAAGAGCCCTGGGACCACCAGGATTTAGAGAAGGGGAAGTTTTTCTGCAGCATGATCATTCTCCAGGGGTTTGCTCAAGTCCCATTGACAGTGCGTGTCCCAGTTGTGCACTGGAAGAAGCCTCTGCTTGTGAGGAGTGGACTCAAGTTATCAATAATTCTCCTGCAAAGGAGCACATTAAGAGTTTTGTCAGATAAGTGGCACTTCCCAGAGAATTGAGAAATCAGGGGCTGCTTAATTAAAAGGCACTTGTTGGGGAGTGTTAAAGCAGCAAGACCAGTCAGTTGTGGCAGCTCCTCTCCTTTGCCACTTAAGAACTTTGAGATTTGTCCCCCAAAGAATGGGCATTTCTGGTTCCATGACCCCAGAGTGTGACATCCTCCACCTTGTGCACCAGAGCAGCATCATGTCCTTCTGACAGGACACAGTGTGGTGCCTCATGCCCTGAGCTCTCACTGCTGCATCATGTCTGTGTGTGTGTGAGGTTCCAGGATGCTGGAACAGCTCTGCCTGCAGAAATAAACAGACTCCCTACAGGTCATGGCAGCTCTTCCAGCAGGCTCCTGTCTGTGCAGCCTTTCACAGCAAGAAATGTGGCTGAAAAGCCCCATTCTTTCATGCTCTAGATTTTCTGACCCTAGAGCTCTTGATTTTCTCCTTGTTTTTAGGGTCCTCTGGGCAAACCTGGTCTCCCTGGCATGCCTGGTGCTGATGGGCCTCCGGTAAGTCATCCTCTCCTGCTTCCCTGCTTGGTCCTGGGGCTGATCCTGGGAGGAACCTTGGGCTTGTGAAGTGCATGAGCCCATGTCATGGCTTAACCCCACACAGCCACTCCCTCATTCCCACACCAGTGGGTGTGAATGGGAAGGGTAAAAGCTGGAAAATTCATGGGTTGAGATAAAGACAGTTTAATAGGGAATAAAGCAGCACAGCCCACAAAGTCAGGCTCACCCTTGCCTCTGTGTCAGCTGGTTTGGGGAGCCCATCCCTGCTCCCATCTTTGCTCACCCTGGGTACTTCTCACCATTTTCTCAGGTCTCTCTTTCCCCTCCTCCTGTTTCTCCTTTCAGTTCTCCAAACTTTGGCAGCTCCCTGAGGCAGGGACAGGCTCCTGTGTGTATTTATGCACACTCCAGCACGTGCCTGGGGTGGTCCTCACCCCACTCAGGGCTGCCAGGCACTGCTGCACAGTGGTGATAAGAACAGGTTGAAATTACATGTCAACGTTCTATTCTTGCAGCTTCCTGCTATAATCCTACTTTAAACATAATTTGCTCCTTGCTCTAGAAAGAGGTCCCAAAAATCTCTGGCCTTTCAGCCTTATCTCATTTTTACCCATCTCAGAGGCACCTGCTTTTAAGAATGAAAAATGTGAAGTAGTTGCATTCTATTAATGTAAATGCAGAGCGTGGCAAAAAGAAAAAAAAAAAAATTACATTTCCCACTCTGGGATTATCATTCCTACAGAGGGCACTTGGAACATCCATACTATTGTTAGCTGAGTCAACAGAGCAGCTAAAGCAAAGCCCAGAACATCTGTAAATCTGTAGGTTTTGCTGTGAAATTCTTACAGGAGCCTCCAGGGAGGTTCTGCTGGAGAAGCTGCAGGGCCTGTTTTTGTGCAGACTGGAGCTTGTGTGAGACCTGCAGGCTGAGCACGTGAGGCTGTGCCTGGACAAGGGTCCTTCCCCATGAGCAGAGGTGTAGAGAGCAGAGTTGGAGGGTTTGTAAGTACATGGGTTTGTCTTTCCAAGGGCAAAAACCCGCCCCTGTTCTATTTCTAGAAATCAGTGTTGGAAGATACCTGAAAATCCCCAAGGGCCTGAGGTGTCTCTGCAAAAGCCAACTCAGTTGCTCATCAATTGTTGATCTCAGCAGCAGTAATGGAGATGGGCACTGTGAAAATGGTGATGATTTAGTGCAGAGTGGACCAAGGCTTTTGAAATCCTGCTGCACACCCGTTGTGCCTCCCCTGAGGTGCAGGGAGGTACCTGGAGCTGGAGGCAGACACGGTTCTTTGAGCCCATTTGTGCTCTGATGCTCTTGGTGCCATTCAAACTCACAGGTAGAACTGAGATTGCATTTTCTGCCACGCTTTGGTGATGTAAAAATGACAGCTGTCGTTTTGTTTCTTTATTAAACCAGTTTGTTTTATGAAATGCAGCTTGTCTGACATTTCTGTTCTGAGTCTGATGATGGAAGACACTCTCAGGATGTTGTTTGTTATATTGGTAGAAATTCAGTTGTGTGTTTAAAGGAGTGGATTCCTAAGTAAAGAAACCAGTCAGTGCAGAAGGTCTTAATGGTTTGAGAGCAGCTGGATGTGCTTTCATCATCTTCTTGAAGTGAAAGTCCCTGAGTGTGCAGTGAGTGCCTTGCAGGGGTTATTGCTGTTGTACAGATACTGGCAACCCAAGAGTCACCTTCTATCCTGGCTCCATTTTGGATCCAACAGTAGGGAAGTCACTAAAAACTGTTTTCATGGATTTCCCCCCTTTCTCACTGATCTTCCAAACTGTATCTGAGGTGATTCGCACGTTTTCTACTGCAAAAAGAATTCCAAAGGCTATTGACGAGAATGTGTTGGAAACTCCTGGATATTGAGTTATTCAGCATCAAATCCCAAGAGGAATGCTGGCCAGCATCCAGCCAGCCAGCCTCTGTCTAACTGGGATGCAGGTTAGCTGAGCATTCATCATGAGATCTTCTACTGGACTTGAGGAATTAGGAATTTAATGAGAGGCTCTGACCAGTCTGGGCATCTTGTGACCTTCACAGGTTTGCTAACACACAGCCTTGATTTTATCTCTTTTGCTATCTGCAAAATTCATCTGCTGCTTGCTGCTGAAATCACTGAGGTGTTCTAGTATGCAAAGAATATTGAAGAAACGGTTTGTGCTTCTCTGCTGAAAGGTGGTGAAGGGTAAAAGTATAAATATCCAGGTAGAAAACCACCAAGGACCCAAATGCTGCTCTCTTCCTTTTGGGAAAAGCTTATTCTTGCAAGGGG
>VYZS01017373.1:12768-30248 GCA_013400695.1 Neodrepanis coruscans
GCTCCTGATCCAAAGCCTTGTTAGACAGGGCTTGTGCATCTCAGCAATGAGCCTTGTCACTGGATTGAATTCCAGCTCTTCCCTGGCTCCTGCAGCCCTGCATGCTGATGATAAGGCAGTGGGTGTTTTTTTTCCCATTCTGGCTGTTACACCCATCAAGATGTGTCAGTTCAGGTGCAGCTGCATCCTGCATCCCAAAGCTCCAATGAATCTGCAGGATCTGCACTGGCAGATACAAACTCAGCTTGGGCACTGACCAGAGGTGAAGTTAAACCCTCTAAGACTCTCTTGTATATTTTTTCAGTGGCAGAAACCCATTTGCTGTTCTGCTTTCAAAATGGAAGTGGGATGTATTTAGCCAAATCTCATTTCTTGCAAGGTTGCAGAGGGAGCTGGAGGGGTCCATTAGGGAATGGTTTGCTGTTGTGTTACCACTGAAGTGGAACTGCACCACATTAAAGTGAGCTGCAGAAAGTGTGTCATGCACCAAACCCTGCAGACAAGGTTTTGCTTCCTATAAGCAGAGCTCTATTAACTGCACGAGCCTCCAGCTTGGAAAAAAACGTTTGGGTTTGTAGCTATAAATTACTTTTAAACCTTGCCTTGCTTATTAGAACCCTGTTCTGCTGCACATATCTTGATATAATTTTAATTACACTTTTCTTGGCCTTCTAAAGGGAAGAAAAAAAATACCCCAAGCAAAATATTATTCTTCAAAAAGCCCCAAAATCTGGGGTTCTTTTGTGCTGCACAGTACAGATGTTTTATCCCAAGAGACAGGATAATGAGAGGAGGGAGAGGCCCTGGCACAGGTTGCCCAGAGAAACTGTGGTTGCCCCATCCCTGGAAGTGTCCAAGGCCGGGTTGGACTGGGCTTGGAGCAACCTGGGATAGTGGAAGGTGTCCCTACCCACGGCAGGGGGTGGAATGAGATGAGTTCTAAGGTCTCTTCCAACCCAAACCACTCTGTGATAGATGGAAAGCATGGGGGGCCAGCAGATTTGAGCTGGTCCATTGCAGGGGCTCAGCACCTCCAGGCTGAACACTGTGGGCTGATTGCCTTGGTGAAGCTTTGGAGAGAATCTCTTCCATGTCACAAATGCCCACAGCAGATGTGCCTGCATTAAAAAACACAGTGCCTGCACAGAGGTGAGAAGCATGGCAAAAATGAGCTGAGTTTAACTTTGAGAGTATTAGACATGGAGGTTAGACTCTGGCTCTGTGCTTGGAGATTTTAATATGGATTCACTTCCCAAGTGTCCATACACAGCCCAAGCACAGCTTTTTCTGTGAATAATCAAGTGAACTCAGCATGCTGGCAAGGCACTTATGGAAATGTTTTTATGGAAAGTATACGTAGAAAAAACTTCTAGTAAGGAACTTTACTCCTGGAAACAGAACTCATGGGTAGAGACTACCAACCCCACCTACCACACAAAGACAGCAGAGGCTTGTGAGAATAAGCCAGAGGTCAGCAGCTGATATTTAATCAGCAATTTGTGTAGGAACATCATAGTTTGCAGAGATCCCATTGTCAACATGAAAGAAAGCAAAAATCACCGTAATTAATGGTAACTTTTAGTGTCTTCTCTCTAAACCTTAACTATGCCCTTGTAACATCTTGTTTTATCTCCTGCAAGGGAGCAGATGGAGTTCGTGGGTTGAAAGGCACCAAAGGTGAAAAGGTGAGTTAAGGTGAACGTTTGGGTTGGGTTTCTACAGCAGTTTTGCAGATGGATCCCACAGGATGCTCCCCAGGACATTTTCTCCTGCACCAAGGGTTTCTCTTGGACAAGAAATGGGACTGATCACCCAAAGGATTCATAATCCCTTTACTTTTGGAGTGAGTGCAGGTACCTGCTGGGATGTTCTGTCACATCTTGGCATGGACCTGGCAGTAACTGAGCCAGGTTTAGAGCTGTTTGCTGGGCCCAGATGTTACTGATAGCCCAGGATCCAGCATTGGGATGATTTCCTCTGACAAAATCTGTAACTGAAGTGATTCAGTGGAGCTGAAGGGTTTGTGAACGTTACAGCTGGGATGTTACAGTGCATGGGATGTGCTGCTGGTGGAACCCAAGTCAATAAGAGAGTCAACACAGTCTGTCTCTGCATGTCTCAGACATGCAGTTAGTTTCTCCCAGAGAAAGAGCAGGACATGAATAAAAGTCTTGCTGGGTCCTATTCTTTCATCCCTGTCCCCCCAGCAGTTCAGCAGCAAATCCAGACCTTCCAAACTTTAGAAGTCTTTCTGGAAACTGTGTCTTCATTGCCTGTCAGGGATTAGCTGTAGGATGAGAATCATTATTGATTGGAGCTCTGCAATTAAATCTTCTTGGCTGAAAGAAATATTACCAGTGTCCCAGAGCTTGCCTTGGAGCTGGTGTAAAACATCCTTCATGAAAATAAAACCAGTTGTACTCCAGAAATAATTGGTTCCCGTTACTGGCAAGGTGCTGTTATTCACTTAGGGCCAAATTTGTGATCTTGGCTTGCAGCCAGGCTGGGATGGAGGGGACACTTGTTGGGGTCCCTTGGGGATCAGTCACAGCCTGGCTGGGTTTCTATGCCCTTTTGTGCACACCAGACTCAGAGGAGCCAATGTGATGGGCAGTGTGGAGATCTCATCATGTCCTGTCTGTGCAGTGAGACTAGAGAAGATTTTTTTCTTTTTTCCCTCTTTTACTCATCTTGTCTGGTTTTCCCCTTGTCCATTTTTTAGGGTGAAGATGGTTTCCCTGGCTTCAAAGGTGATATGGGCATCAAAGGAGATCGGGTAAGAGTCCATGACTGAAATGATCCTGTAGTGCTTTGCCTTTCCAGTCCCTGCATCACTGTTCAAATGCAATTCAGGGAGAGCAGCAAGGTGGGTTTCTGTGAGAGCTTCAGGGATAAATCTGTGTCCACCAGCTCCTGGTGAAGGAGTAGAAGGCTGCTTGTGTTCCCAGACTGAAGGCATCTTCTGTTACCCTGTGTGACAAATGACAACTGTTATCCTGTGTGCTGGAGCTGGCAGTGTCACAATTCCTGTTAATAGCTCCATCATTTCTGTTCTCGGATTTCCTAATGATTTTCAGCACAAAAGCTCCAGCCCTCTCTTTATTCTCCAGTTGCCTGGTTCAGCCCTCAATTAAACACTTCCCAGGGCTTGCACAGCAAACCAAAATTTGGGAAGTGGGAGGGAGGGTAAAAGGGTGTTGTTGCAATCAGAGATAATGAAGGCTGTTTTGGTGGAGAGATTCTGTTAGGAAAAGATGGATATTTTGGGAGAAGATGGCCAGGCTGTGGGAATAAAAGCTTGGTGCTTTGGTTAGACCCTGCAATTTACAGTCTCACCTGAGCCTCCTGGTGAAGACCAGCTTTCTCCAAGAGTGGTTTTAGCAGCTCCAAGGAGTATCTGAAGGCAGCTCTGAGGGTATTCCTGGCAGAAAACATGGGGTCTGGGACCCACCTGCCTCATCTTTGCTTGTCTTGTCCTTAACAGGGGGAAATTGGACCTCCTGGCCCCCGAGGTGAGGATGGTCCCGAGGGTCCCAAAGGCCGCTCTGGCCCCAATGGAGATCCAGGTCCTCTTGGTCCTGCTGGAGAGAAGGTGAGTCTTGAGGCTGGAATCACCCAGGAGTGTTTTACAGCAAAACCTGCTTTTCTTGGGTGTTTCAGGAGCAGTACCCAATGTGGGGGTATGGTTTTAGGGGCAGAGGGATGAAGAGGAGCTGTGGGAGGTCTGTGTGAAGGGTGACCTGAGTTGTTCCACTCAAAGACCAGAGGAGATCTTAGTGCAGCAGCATGACTTGAGGGTGTTGACACATTGTCCTGTTTGGGATTATCTGCTTGGGCACAATGTCTTGGGAAAAAAAGCCCAGATGAAAAAACAGAGAAATTTAAAGTATCATGGGCTCCAGTCTAATTTCTAGGTATGTCCAGTTGAAAAAAAAAAAAAGATATAAAACCCAACCATTCCCCAATAGTCCCCAGCACATTTGCAGTGCTCACTCTGCATCAACCCCCCTGAGTGTCCCTCAGGGAGGGCAGAGGATGATCTCAGAATCCCAAGAGCTTTAATTCCACCCACATCTCATCTGCTTTGCTCCTCTCTGCACTTGGCATCTCCCCTTTCTGCTGATGCAGGTCTGAAGCTGCTCCTGAGGTCTCTTGCCCAAGTTAACACACTTTTGTCTGTGTTCCAGGGAAAACTCGGTGTGCCAGGACTGCCTGGGTACCCAGGCAGGCAGGGCCCAAAGGTAACTGGGATTGGGGGGGTCTTTGGGAGGTGTGGGATGTACTGGGGACCCCAGAGACACAGCCAAGCTCTGGCAGTGGAGCCCTGCAGAAGGTTCAGCCCCCCCCAACTCGTGGGATGAGGTCCCTCCTCCCCACCCATGCAGGACAAAAATAAAGATGGGTAAAAATAGCTCCCAGCCCTGGGAATTCAGGGCCTGGTTCTGCAGGGCTTCAGTCTCCTAAAGTGCTGGGAAGAGATGGAGAGGGATGGGGTGTGCAGGGCTGCTTTGGTGACAAGTACAAACAGGCTCCTTGTGAACTTTCGTGCTGGTAATGAGCATAATAGTCTTTCTCCTTGCATTATGTTTTTATCCTCCAAGATCTGTGCTGGTGTTGTCTAATTAGTTAAGGAGAATAGCTAATGAGTCAGGGTCTCCCTGAAATGAAAATAAAACTGCCATTTGCAGATTTGCAAACATCCTTTATAGCTTATCTACACGCCCACCTTCATTTGGGCCACTTTCAAGTCATTTTTTTAAATTAAAACTGTGAATTCCATTACATAGATTAAGGCTACAGCCCAATTTTTTCATGCCATGCAGGCTTTGGGAACTTATATTTTTGTTAACTTTTTTTGTAAGAATCATAGTTTATTATTCATGTTCATTGCATTAAAAAAAACCCAAACAGGCCTGTTTAATTTTGGAGGCATAATTATCTGCAAGAGATTGTTTACTGGCTGTGGTGTTGATGGTTTATTTTTTAATTTGCATTTTATATCCGGAGTAGAGGTTGGGGATTTTTGCATTTTCTTCAACTAATTCATATTTTAAAAGCAGCAGCAGCTATTCTCCAGGCACTCACATCAGAAAGGAACAAGCCAGGAGTTAAATTTTCATGTGTAACGTGGTGACTTAGGAGCTGAAATCCAGAATCCTGCCCGTTCCCTGGGCAGCCGTCACAACCATGGGCTTGGTCCTTGCAGTGACTGCTAATGAGGCACGGACCTTCTTTCTGTTGTTGTTATTTCTGGATGAAATTGCCTTTCTGAGGTCATTTGAGGTCTGTCTTTGCTTTTGTTTTTATTAAAGGTTTAAGAACCAAGGGCTGGGAGCTGTAGATGTTGGCGGGCGCTCCCTGAGGTCATTCCAGGCTGGTGGGGATGGGCTGAGCTGCCCCTTTGAGTGTCCAGAACCTCTTACTCTCTCTTTGCTCTTCCCCCAAAGGGCTCCATCGGCTTCCCCGGATTTCCAGGAGCCAACGGAGAGAAGGGCACACGGGTAAGAGCTGCTTTGTGTGGCTGCTTTGCTGAGGTTTTTCCCTCTGCAGTTCCTCAGGACATGGGGAAATGCTCTGCTGCAGCTGCTGGGCTGCTGTTCCAGCGGCTTCTGCACCAAGGGGTTGCCCAGAGAGGCTCATTCCAGGATGATGTTCCCAGCACTGGACCAGTGAGAGGCTCCCAAGGCCGGCTCTTGGCAGAGGAGGATGCTGGTGATAGCACAGTCAGCTCTGCAGCTTTCCAATTAAACCCTGGAAATTTCTCCCTCAAGATATTTTAAGAGACTTCTCTGAACCTGAATCCTTCCCGGACTGTCAGACTTTGCTCAGGGCATGAAGAGCTTTTTAATTAACAGTAATTATTAGAGATGGGTGAATCTGCTCAGCAGCAGCAAGAGCCATCTTTCACCTAACTTGAAATTCTAAATGCATAGCTGAGAACTCATACAAATTCCTCCTTTTAATAAGCTACTCAAAATTCATAGACACCCTTAAAATAAGGGGGCTCCATCCCCCAGACTTGTCTCTGCTTCTCACCCCACCTCCACAGACTTTGGTCTGAATAGGGATTGTCTAAATATACTGATTTATTTTTTATCTTGTGAAAAACATGCTTGAATTAAGGGATTCAGAGTACAAAGTCATTTTCTGTACCAGCTCTGGTCACAGTGACAAGAAGGGGGAGTGAGGATAGCAAGTAGAATTAGTTTCCTTTTTACTCTCATTTAAATACAAATGACTTCTAACAGACGGGTTTGAGAGGGGCCCAGAAAATATAAATCACTTTGCACTGCATTAATATCATGCCACTGAAATTTGGTTTATATCCACCCCTCATTTTTTATTTTTTATTCCACTGAGTAATTTTATTTCATTGTGAGCTACAAATGCACATCCTCATCCCTCGGCTGGGCAGGAGGAGGGAGGCCATGAATAAGGCAGCTGCCACCACAGCCTTGAGTTCAGTGTAACCCTGTAATTACCACCCATCTTATCAAAGATACAGCAATAAAACCCTTGGGCTGGGGGTTTGGGTGGTGCAGAACAGCAGACAGGAGATGTGCTGCTTTGCATCCCTGAGCATCCACATCCCTTGGTTGATTTTACTCTGCTGGGATGGGAAACCTTCCAGGTACCAGGAGCTGGTGGTTTATGAGATGGGAACAAACCCCAAGGGTTAGGCAGGTCAGATTTTGGCATTAGCCAGCCTGAAAGGGCTTCAGGCTGGATGTGATGGGAAAGGGCCCAACTTCAGAACCAAACAATTGTAAAGGAAGAAAAGACAAAAATATCAGGAGTCTGCTTACTTTTATTGTTAATGAGTTTTGTGCCCTTAATGGAGGTAGTGAGGATACTTAGTTATACCCCTTGGCAGGCCATGTGTTTTATCAGTTCAGGAATTTAAAAGAGCTTTTTACATTTCAAGTGTTGGTTTACTTTGTGCTAATTTTTTTCTTTTTTTTTTATTTACAACGTGTAATTGGACATTTTCTGCCATTTTATACCCAGTCCAGCAGCCTGCACTTTTTTTATTAATGTATTTGTATATGCAAGAGGGGAGAGAGAAAAAAGATTTTCATGGACTAATCTCTCCTTTAGTAAAAAGAGCTCAACTTGAAAATTTTCATAAGAATCGCAAAACCACCGATTTTCAGTAACGGTTCTTTTGCTCCCAAGTATCTCATTTGAAGTAAGAGAAGAGCAATTATATACAGAATTAATGGCTGAGTTGGGATCACACTGCTCCAGTCCAAATGCAGACCATCATCTTAATTTAAGCCTCGTTGAATCAGACTTGAAAAATCCCCCTCTGTTTCTCATAAGACCACTAAATTTCCTGGGTCTGTAAGTATGTTCACAGAGAGTCAAGAAAGAGAATTTCTAAGATTTGCTTCTCTAGTGCATTGTGGAATAACTCAATTTTTTCTGCTGAAACAATCTCAAATCATTTCTTTGTCTTTTCTTTAATACAGCGTTACATTGTTCAACATGGTTCATATGTCCAAAATAATGTGAATCATATATTTCTCTTCAAGAATTGAAATAAGAGTTGCAGCTTGTTATTTCAGTAACACAAACAGTCTTCCCAAGCCCTTAAATAATTAAAAAAGGTGAAAATCCAAGGCAGAAGGGCAGTACCAGCAGATCCTGCCCTTCACCAGCACAGGCAGCTGAATTTTAGTGTTGCAGTGCTGAACCTCTCCAAACATGAAACCTCAACTTCTGGCTGTTCGGTTGCATAAAAAGGGCTGGAAAAGTTGGAACTTGAAAGGGGAAAAAGTAATGAAGATGATTAGAGGGATAAAGCACCTCTCCTATGAGGAAAGGCTGAGAGAACTGGGATTGTTAAGAGAAGGCTTTGGGGTGACCTAATTGTGGCCTTGCAGTACCTGAAGGGAGCTGACAGGAAAGATGGAGAGAGACTATTTATAAGGGCCTGGAGTGACAGGTCAAGGGGAAATGGCTTCAAACTGACAGAGAGTGGATTTAGATTGGATAACAGGAAAAAATTCTTCCATGTGATGATGGGGAGGCCCTGGCACAGCCAGAGAAGCTGTGGCTGCCCCATCCCTGGAAGTGTTAAAGGCCAGGTTGGAACAACCTGGAATAGTGGAAGATGTCCCTGCCTATGGCAGGGAGATGGGCCTTAACATCCCTTTAAGGTTCCTTTCAACTCAAACCATTCTGTGATGCTGTGTTTGGTGTTTTTGGAGAATTATGACCCATTAAATATCTCAATAGTGCTGGTGAACAGCTGCTCATCACCGTGCCCCCCCTCAGCTTGAGGTGAGCTCAGGAGAGCTTGCTTGGATATTTTCAAAACCTGATCATAAAATCAATAGTTAGACGTGAATAAGTGATCTTATTTTTAGAGCTAATCGGCCTCTGCCATTAGCAGGGGGTCATAAATCTCCCTGTTCACCCAGTCTGACAGAGCCTGGGGGTGTGGAGGGACCAAAATCCAACCATTTATTTGTGTGTCTAGAAGATAATCTGAATTTAGATGCCTTTATGTCAGAAACCTTGTTTGAAAAATATAGGTCTGTGTACATTTACAGTGCTATATAAATTCCTTGCAACAGTCCACGGGGCTGAATGCATGATTAATGACAGCAATGAGCAGGGGGGGAATTTTGCTTAAAAATAGGATGGAGGAAGAAGGAGAGGAGTGTGGGGGCTACCTGTGGGGAGGCAGCAGCACACACTCCTCTCCACCTGCTCCAAATTTAGCCTCCCAGAGCTAAAAGAAAACCAGCTGGAGTATTTTAAAGTGATTTTTGCAACTAATTTTAAAAAAGTATGCCAGCAGGGTTTATTAAATGGAGCCGCAGAACAAGGAGGATTCAGCAGGACTAATTTTAGTAGCTTGAAGAAAGTTGATTGTAAAGTTTCCCAGCTCCTGTTTTATGTTCAGCTGGTTAATGAGTGCCAGACACGAGAAGGCAGGATAGAGAGATGATGGATTTGGGGCAGAAAATGGCAAGTGATATTTTAAGCATTCAGTGTGTTCCTCACATCGGAATCAAGTCTTCCTCATCCTTCTTTTAACAGGTGATTGGTACCATTAATGGGTTGTGGGTCCAAAGGAGGGGGGAGTTCAGACTGTCAGAATTTTTTTGGTGGTTTGACACTGGCCAAAAAGAGTGTTTTCAGGCCATTAGTTTCCTTTGAGGTGCAGGGTAATGGAGCTTAATGCAGTGCCAGATTTAGGACCCAGGCGCCTCTGTCTTTTCTCTGTCAGGATTAATCACAGTCCCCCATCAGGGAGAGCTGAGTGCATCTGTCAGATCTCATGAGCCTCCTGCCCCGGAGCTGCTGCACAACAATGCCTGGAATTACTTGTTTAGCACAAAGTTCACAGAGATGAAGAGAGATTTGTAAATATGTAGGGCAGCTTAATTGGCTTGTGTGGCACAAAATACTCGCTCGGAGCAGCAATCCTGCTCTGCTGCTGTCACTCCTTAAATATCCATCAGCAACATGTGTGAGCAGCAGGGAGAGGGCCAGCCCTTCCCCATGTCAGGAGCTGGGGGAAGGGATTAGCAGGGATCAGTGGGGGGGAAAAGGAATTATAGGTGTTGGGGTGGCAGAGTTGAACAGCTTTTTGTTGGCTCTGGTGTAGGCTGGGATTTTAGGATTCTGTATGGTCCAAGTGGGTGGCCTCATCTTTGAAAGCCTTGGTGGTTTAAAGGATTCAGGATACTGTTCCTTAGGAGAGTCATTCTCTTAGATAACAGATGTTGCTTGAGCATTGGGATTATTGTCCACACCTGCCCAAGGAATATAAATTAAAATAAAATAAATGCAAGAACCAGAACATGAAAGTAAACCTGCAGTTGCCTTTTTCATTGCAAATGAGAACCATAGAGGTTTTGAGACACTTTACAATAGGCTCCATTGTGGGTTCATCTGCTCTGGTGCTGAATTTTAATTCCTTTTCCTTTCTTTTTTATTCCAGGGGACACCTGGCAAACCAGGTCCAAGGGGGCAGCGCGGTCCAACGGTAACAAGCCATTCCTTCAGTCTTGTGCATTTTAGAAGCTTGTCATGGCCAGGGCAAGCTGGGATCTGATTTGTGTCTTCACTGGGTAGGATCTGACCTTCAGCAGCTACAGCTAACAGAGGGGACACAGTGGTTTTGAGGCTGGGTCTCACCAGTGAACATGTTTGAAGTCATCAGTCTCCAGTGACAATGGTCACAGCTCCTGTCATCCTTTGCCGCTGGTGGGATGACCTGGTGCAGCTGAGGTGTTTGGGTGCTTTGCCAGTGTACCTGTGGGTAGCAGAAAGGGCTAAAATGTCACCTCTTGTGTCTTTTTAAGGGTCCACGTGGAGAAAGAGGCCCTAGGGGAAGCACTGGAAAACCTGGCCCAAAGGTAAGGTTTTGGGAAGCCCTCAGGGTCACATCTGAACAAGTGTTGGTACAGAAACCATCTGGCTCATTGCCCTCCATTTCCCTCCTCTCCTTTCTCCACTGGATTTGGAAAACTGAGCCCTTCTGAGCTTTATTCCCAGCTCAAAACCAACTGTAAAACGCATGCACAGGTTCTAAAAATGCATTGGCCCACAAATTGACATCAAGATGGAGGGTCCTCACAACCAGAAGGGGAGGAAACACCCCCACATCAGCACAACCCTACAACCCACTGGCACCTCCCCTAAACTCTCTTTTTTGCTCTTTAAGTAGTGTTTGAACCTTAGAACCCTTAGGCTGTGCCATGGTTGAATGGACATGTGTTATTGCTGGTCTCCAGACCCTTGCACCTTGCCAAGCCACTTTGCCTGCCCACTGTTGGCTTAGGATTGGTCACCAGGCAAAATAAAGCATTTTTCTCCCAGCCAGCCTCGTGGCACAATCAGCTCCAGAACCTGCTACATAGACCAATTACCTGATCATCAATCTCTGGGCATGATGGAAGCAAAGCTTTTGTAGTGAGACATTGTCACCATCGTGCTGCCAGATTTAAAAATAAACGTCTCGGCTTTGTGTTGGCATGAATTTTTGATAAATACCTCGTCTTTGTGGTGGCATTTATCTCTCAGAGGGAGACCATTGTGTAGTGGAAATATCCTGAGCTCACTGACGTTATCTTTCCTGTGTTTTTATTAAGCAATGTGGGGGGAATGAGCAGCTGCTTGTTTGTCACTGGGTGCTGCTCCTGATACAGAATTATTATTAGAGGGGGGTGGGGGAGTTGGTGGAGTGTGGTGTCACCATGGGCTTGGTGCCATTTGAAGTCTTTGCACACACAAGCTGCAATGGTGATGTATGCATTTTTAATGATCTCTTGTTTTCTTTATTCATAAAAGGGCAACTCTGGTGGTGATGGCCCCCCTGGTCCTCCTGGAGAAAGGGTAAGACAACCTAGTGGGGTAAAACAGGATTCAGTCTTTTTACTTTGCTCTGACAGAGGAGGGGTTGGGCTGAGATGGTGCTGAGGAGTTTTGGCACTGAGCATCCTCCCCAGTCCCATCTTAAGCAGAGAGGAGTGAGCATCTAACTGGATGCAGCTCAGCACATTTTGGTCAGCAAAAAAAAAAAGAAAAGTCTAGTTAGAAATTCAAGAAATGTGCTTGTGTGGAGAGAAGTCCCACAAGGCACCTCCAGCCCTTAGGTCTGAGCTCTCCAGAAAGGCTCAAATGGGACCTTGGGTGTCCTGTACAAGCATCACTCCATGGGAAAAGGGAAAAGTCACCCATGGGTTTTGTGCAGGCAGCCAGAGCCTTGTTTTTTTGGAAGATGTTGTCCTCTAGGACCTCATGCTGCTTTGCCCAGACTGCAGCCTACTAGTGGGAAAATACTGAAACAATGGGAGTTTCATGATTTTAGCCTCAATTTCTGTATCTATTTTTTTTAACTGGGTTTTGTTTTGTTTGCAAATTTTCTACAAAATCACCCAGTATTTGGCTTTCCAGATCTATTTGCTCATCTGCTGCTCACACACAGACAGAATTTCATAGTAAAGTGTTACAGGTTTTCTGGCTTGTCTTTCCATCCTAGGGACCACCAGGGCCTCAAGGACCGACTGGATTTCCTGGACCAAAAGGCCCCCCTGTAAGTAACTCACTTTCTACAACCTATAAAGAAATAGAAATCCTTTCTCACCCAGCTGTGAGTGCCTGTGCCAGCTCAGCCTGAGCTGCTTCCCTGACAAGTGGTGACGTACCCAATAAAAGGCATTACTGAGGCATCACGATAATAACCCGACAGTTTAAGATTTTAAATAGCCAAGTAAATTGCAGCTGATTATAGATGTTCATTTCCTAACGACTCAGTATCACTGGGATCTTTCATGTTTGCTCTGCTCTTTATTTTCCCTCTGTACATGGGGAGGACAGCACACCACTAACTCTGCTGTCTCAGCATTTATTATACACTGGTGGGGGACCTCAGAAACCTTTTTGGAGTGATTTCCTTCTCTGCAGTGAGCAGCTCCCTCTTGCTCTGGACCTGTAAGACAAATCTTTCCTCTGGGAGATGTGTGGGAAAGGGATGTTGCTTTTAGGGTTCTGAGCACCCCCATTTCTCTGTAAAATGGTTGGGAACTGAGGCAAGAAGGTTTGATTCAGCCCATGTTGCAGTTTTATTACTCAGGACTTACTGATGTTCCTTTTTTGCCATAGGGTCCTCCTGGGAAGGATGGATTGCCTGGTCACCCCGGACAGAGAGGAGAAACCGTAAGTAGCCAAAAAACCTTGGGCAGATAAACCCTGAGCTTTCTTTCCCACTGTCCTTTGGAGATGTGCAGGCTTTACTTCATTATTTCAGAGACTTAACTCTAAGGCTGTGATAGTAAAGGTTTGTCAG
Organism: Neodrepanis coruscans; assembly: GCA_013400695.1. Taxonomy (NCBI): domain Eukaryota; kingdom Metazoa; phylum Chordata; class Aves; order Passeriformes; family Philepittidae; genus Neodrepanis; species Neodrepanis coruscans. Next base: position 25,577 of record VYZS01017373.1, read on the forward strand.
GTGAGACATGACCCGTGTCTTAGGCCAAGGGCAGTTTTATTTCCTCTTGAACATGAAATATGGAGAAATAAACCCTTTTCACTTCTTGATGCACCACATGGCCAATGCAGAGTACAGCAGAGAGGAGTTACAGCCCAGTTTTGAACATGCTGGTTTGGAGAGGAAGGTGATCCCTGGCTGAAAAGAGGGGTACAATGGTTTTGCTGTATTTTTTATGTCCACACGGGTTACTGCAGCACCTGAGTAAGAAATGAACAGAGAAACTGTGGCTGCCCCATCCCTGGAAGTGTCCAAGGCCAGACTGGATGAGGCTTGGAGGAACCTGGGATAGTGGAAAGTGTCCCTGCCCGTGGCAGAGGGTTGGAATTAGATGATCTTTATGGTCCCTTCCAACCCAAACCATTCTATGACCTCTGCTAACTCTGCCTTTTAGCCAAATCTATGCACAAGAGCCTCACCCAGTTTTGTTAAGCCCCCTCCAGCAACATTCCCTCATGGAGCAGCTCCTGGCTGGTTCCTCACTGTCCTACACAAACCGCTCTGTCCGTTTGCAGAGGTTTTGTTGCACAGGTTCAATCATTGTTTCTCACCAAGGGAGAGCCATGAGCCATGTGGAAGGTATGATCCCCTGGCTGTCTGGTGTCTCTGGTGGGTCTGTTACCTGCACTTTTTTTTTTTTGCTTGAAGGATGCCCTGAGCCAAAAAGACCCTTCTGCCATGTGTCGCTCTGCATGCAGTAATGAGTATCTTTCTGTTTGGCATTTTTTGGGTTGTTTATTGTTTCTCCTTGGCTGTTTACAATCCAGCTCATTCACTGGTTTTGATACATCCCTCTCCCAACACTGCATGCTGCATGTTAGCAGTAGACTCTTTGTTCTGTCTCTATTTTACAGGGAAAAATAGACCAGTTTTGTCTACTTGGCTTTGCATTTTTCTCCACTGCCTTCCCAAGTAAATGAGCATAAAAAAGGCTTTGCACATTACGCATTTTTTCCCCTCAACTTATCACACAATTTAATTAACTCGCCTGGCGTTGGCTAAGTAAGGCAATGCAAACACTGCTCAGCAACACCAGATATTTATTTACACTCCATAAGACAGACTTTAAGGGAATGGTTGGGGTATTTGTGAGCAGAGTCTTCAGGTCAGGATTAACTGAAAGGTGAGGAGTTTTCACCTGCCAGAGCCTGACTGCCATTTAGTTTGCCTTCACTGAGTTATCAATAACATCCAGGACACCTATATTCAAGTTGGAGGAAGCAATGAAAACTTTGCTTGTGTCTGCTATTATCAACCTTTGAGACTGAAATAAACCATCACACTCCATTTCTGCATGACTGTAAAGAATGAACTTTCAATTATTCTGGGTCTGAAAGTTCTCCCTAATAGCTTTCCTCAGTCATTGCAGCAGTGCTTTGTCTCTCACAGGCAAATCCTGACAGAAAAGAAAGTCTCTGCTAATCTGTGCCATCAAGCTTGCAAAGATCACTTTCCCCTGCATCCCCTTGGGGTAGCAGAAGACCCTTTTTTCTCCCCTCTCTCTACACAATGCCAGAAAGCAAGAAGAGAAACATAAAAATTAATTAAATACTATTTTTCCATCAGCCTGATCGGTGCAATGTATCTTCATGCAAGAAAATCTAGGCTTGAAATGTCTGTGTCAAACATCTCCCTTTATTTTACCTCTCATTCAGCAGCAGATAGCCATGCTGAAATATTTGGCCATATTAGATTTACAAAGATTGAATCTAAAAAACCGTGACAAATTCTAAAAGCCCTGTGCCCAAGGCTCAAACAGGAGAAAAGGAAACCCTTTTCTTTAGGTTAATAAGAAAAGTCCTGCAAAGAAATGGTCTAAATATTTTTCTGCAATGGGAGTTTAAATGGTGTATTTATTTCACAACGATGTTTTGCCATTTCCCCATCAATGACAGGATATTTCCTGTGATCTGCAGGCAGCTAGAATAGCATGGGACAGCTATTTTAGCATGACACATTAGTGCTGGCATGGGATTTATCTGATCCTCTTTTGTGGCAATGAGAAAATAGCCTGTATGCCCTAAATGCCATTTCTCAGGCTTGTCAGCATGCTATAGTAAGGATGATAATTAATGTGCTTTTAAAGAGTGGCTTAGGAGAGCTAAACAATTGCAGTGGTGATAGTTCGTTATTGTCACTCTTCAAAATGATATTATAAGGAGCTGTCAGGGAGCCTTCACTGCTCATCAGCGTTTGGAGAGAAACGTGGCTCTGATTTCTTTCAGCAGATGTTGGTGAAGGAAATAAAGCTTCACTCAGCTTCTATGGCTGGAGGGGTTTGGGCTTCAGCAGGGCTGGAAACTGGTGCTTGCTGGTGCTGAAAGTAGAAGAGGATCACCCTGAGCTCCTGAGAGCTGAGCTAAAACAGAACTGAGCTTAAACCAGCATCAGAATGGGGAGCAGGAGAAGGGAAATAGCTTTTAAGAATTGCTCAGCATGAAGAAACTCACACTGACTTTTTAATATCCATTTAACAGCCATTTCCTCTATAGGTTTTATAAGCATAGCAAATTTTTAATATGTATGGCCAGTCCTTCAGCCAAACCACAGCAGCCCCATCAAAAGAGCAGAGCTGAGCATTGAGAATCCTTTTTTCATCCTCTGTTTCACCCCTGTATAAATTAAAATACCTATTTTCCACCTTCTGTTTGATTTCTTGCTTCTTTTTTCTTTGGGTGTCCATCTGTTCCCAGTCAGTGGTTTCACTGGAGAAGGAGCAGTTGGGTGGCAGCCTGACCCTCTCAGAGTAGTCCTTGGCAGAAGTGTCATCTCTTTTTCTTTTCTGTTTCTCTAACAGGGTTTCCAAGGCAAGACTGGCCCTCCAGGACCTCCTGGTGTCGTAGGCCCTCAGGTAAGAAGGAAATACTCATATTTGCACCAGCCTCCTGCAACTCATCTTGGGTTGGGCACTGAGGGCTCTTGGAGCATTGATGATGGAGGTGCTGGGACCACGGGTTGTACAGCACAGACTCCTCTTCCAGGGAAAGCAGAGCAATGTCAGATGGCTTTGAAATTCCTGACCAAGGTGTGAAATACCCCAATGGTCCCAGCCCACCTAGTTGAGGCATTTGGATGGTGTTTTAACAAAAGTGCCTGGAGGCTGCTGTAAATAAGGTGGTTTCTGTGAACTTCACACAACTACCCTGGTGTAAAATTGGTGTAGGGAGAGAGAAAGACCAGCTACACACAATTCAACTAAAATACCTTAAGCAGACAATGTTCAGGGCACTGCAAGCATGATGCAGGAGTGCTCTTACATGTCACTGTGAAGAAAAGTCAACCCTCTTTAATCTCAAGTGCTGCCAGATTCTGTCAGAGTTGGGTTGGGGGGTTTTTTTGTGCAATCTGGAAATTGTCACTGCACAAGCAGAACTCAGATTCTTTAAGTACAAACGTGCAGGGCTCATGGGACAGTTCTGCAGGCAGAGTCCTGGACTGAGCAGGACTGGCTTTGGGTCAAGGCTTCTTCCCTGAACTGCTGGTGAGCTTGCTCTTTAATTAGAAAGTAATTAATTTGTCCTCTTTAATGACAGTGTAAAGTCCCTGATTTGTAAATTCCCTGATTAGGGGCAATTCCCTGACGGCTGTGTCTGTCTTCTCAAGTGCAAATTAGGTTCTGTGGCAATTTTATTGGGCTCTGCTCACGTAGTTAGTGTGATCTGTGGCTGCTGAGTGAGGCAGTGGTAGAGTTCTGCTGGCACTAAGTGGCACCCTGCAGCAGGACATGAATTACAGCCCCTGTCCCAGCAGACTCCAAGGGGCAGGGATGTTACAGTCCTGTGCACATGGCTCTTGTCCTCCTCCAAAATGGGCCACTGGGGAACATTCTGTGCTGGGCCTTTTGTTACCACTGTCACTGTTAGTGCCCGTGGAGGGCACGGAGGCAGCTGGTAATTGCTGTGTAGTACAAGCCTCATCCATTATTTATGCCCCATATAAGGGAGAATCAGCAGGATTGTAGAGTGCTTAGGAAGTTTTCAATTAAAAAGAAAAACCTAAGCATAATAGTTGCAGTAATAACATCTCGTTTATGTGAACACTCTCACTCCAGAGGTTCCCAGTGCCTCTTGTCTGCCAAGTGCAATGCTGCCCACTTCCAAAACAGGGTCCCTTTACATATCAAAGGAGGCATCTCTCCAGGGATTCCTGGTAGCACTACAGGGAACACCGAAGGGAATAAGCATCTTCCATNTACAAGCCTCATCCATTATTTATGCCCCATATAAGGGAGAATCAGCAGGATTGTAGAGTGCTTAGGAAGTTTTCAATTAAAAAGAAAAACCTAAGCATAATAGTTGCAGTAATAACATCTCGTTTATGTGAACACTCTCACTCCAGAGGTTCCCAGTGCCTCTTGTCTGCCAAGTGCAATGCTGCCCACTTCCAAAACAGGGTCCCTTTACATATCAAAGGAGGCATCTCTCCAGGGATTCCTGGTAGCACTACAGGGAACACCGAAGGGAATAAGCATCTTCCATCCCACTGCAACCCAAAAGACTAAACTAATACCCTGTACCTCTTCCTTCCTTGGTTGTTCTGCCAATACCCAGCACCTTCTCTCTTTTCAGGGTCCAACTGGTGAGACTGGGCCGATGGGTGAGCGAGGACATCCAGGCCCTCCAGGTCCCCCAGG
>VYZS01017383.1:0-33560 GCA_013400695.1 Neodrepanis coruscans
TAGCTGATGGCCTTCCACCAGATACATGGAGTGGCTTGCTGCATGCGGTTGATGCATTCATAGACACTGTCCACATCTGCCTTGTACTGCAGCTCTCTCTTGACGTGGCAGTGCCAGCACTCCACCAGGTATACCACATACAGCATAGAGAGGAAGGCCAGTGGGATATAGACATAGCCATCTGAGCACGGGCTGTCATGGTAGATCATGGACTTGCCCTTGAAGGAGCTATCGAAGCTGAGCTTGGTGACTCGGGCCAGCTGACACCAGGCCACTGCACCCAGGCAGCCGTACATGAGGATGGAGAGGAGGAGGCATTTCCAGTGGGATTCTCGGCACATGCAAGCACTCAGGGACTGTTTCATGGGGCGTTGCTTCAATCACACCACCGTGCAAGGGGAGAGAAAGACAAAGAGAGAGCGAGGAACCCGTCAGTCAAGCCACTTTACATAAAACACACAGTGACTGTTGCCTTCAAGACTGTGTCTGGCTTTGCAGTTGACTGCCTGAGGACTGGGACACCACCCTGCTTAATAAAAATGTGAATATAAACAGAAACACCCTGTCAGGGACTGAGTGAGGGCTCTGGACAAAGCTCCTTCCTTGCTTCCTCCTGGCTCTGGGGAGGGAAGTTTTTCCTGTGGCAGTAACTCGCTGCCACCCTAGCCAGATGGGCCCCTCTGCAGGGGGCAAGATAGGTCCCCATCTCCTTTTCCCTGCCTGAGGCCAGTATCATTTGTGCACCCTGCCATCTTCTGAGGCTGAGAAGGCTTTGCAGCAGGTGAAGAGCCAAAAGTGTGGGGCAGTGGACTTGCCCCTTTGCTTTGTGAATTGCCAGTGCCTAGGTTCCCACATGCTGCTGTTGGGGAGACTCAGGAACAGTGTCTGTTGCAGGGCTGCAGCACTCCAGGTATTGCCAGCATAGGAGGACCAGCACTTCATTGAACTAGAGCTGCTGCCTGACTCAGAGCTGACTCACACCCAGCCCTGAAACCTACCAAATGATCGACACCATTTTCTTGGAGGTGAGCCATCGGGAAAATGACTAAATTCAAGCACATTTAGTTGAAAAAATTGTCAAGATTACAGCACGATGCAGCATAGCTTCAGGCTGGTTAGAAGACTAGCTCTGACCTAAAATACCTGAAAGCTTAAGTGTTGGAGCTAGGGGTGTATACGTGAATATTTAAAACATAGCACATCCCTCTCTTTCAAGTCCCAAAATTCGGGTTGCGAGTAGAGCCAGAGTTTGCACTCCCGCACTCCCACTTCGCCCCCTGAGATGGCATGATTGCAGTCCTTATCCCGGCCATGGTGCAGTGAATCAGCTGCATTGTCGTGCCACATTCAGCTATAATGAAAAATGCCAAATCAAGCCAAGCAGCTAGTGGAAACAGAGTTGTCTCCCCACAAAGAGCAGCAGCAGCATGAAATACATTACTGGCTGGCAGCTGCCTGTCTGCAGAAAGTGCGTGAAGAAAGACCTTCTTCTGCCCTAGTAGCTAATGAGATGGGCTGTCTGCGTCCGTTTTGTTACTGCCATCCTCTGCCTCCCCCCTAACTGAGGAAATGACAGTGAGAAAGCAGATACACACTGATACTCATGCATCATCATGCCCTCTGCCAAGCCTGATTTCATGCAAAAATAGAAGCACACTGTTACTCCTTCTCCCAAGGGGCCACCTCTACTGCATCAAACTGCTCTGTAGATGCCAACAGATGCTAGGTTCAGGAACTATCTTCTCTTTCTTTCTCCACAGATAGATTTCTCCCCTAGTAAAGCTTATCTTGGACCTGCAGCAGTTAGGATTCAGTAGGTGGTCTTGAACAAGCCAGGAGTTTAAGGAGCAGCATCTTATGACTTGGAGAATAATAGCATGGCACCACTAGAAAGAAAAGTTTGCTGTCTTCTCAATGAGTTGGAAGCATTGGCATCTAACCTTTCAGGGCTGTAGGGTCAGATTAAGTTATCTTTTTTTTTTTCCCCTCCTGAGACAGAGAATCACTCCTAAGTAACTATGGAAGGTTTTACAGATTGCTGTGTTCAGAGCAAAACTAAATTTCATAGGGTTTGGTTTTGATTTCACAGCTTTTAATCTGACACTGTGTAAGTGCAGAGTAATTTTATTGATTTTAGGAAGCTACACCAGTATTCACCTGCAGGGACTTAAGGCAGAATCTGGCCCCTGATTCTTCCTGATGCATCCAGAAGTAATCTGTTGAGAATTTCTATTCTTACTCCAAAATATTTGTATCGTGTGCTGTGTCAGAATAAAGAATAATTACTCTGGGCTGTATTCTGGCTGCTGTATTCTCTTTACAGCAGCAACAGTGGGTGTGGAGAAGCTAAGTGGGTTATAAAGTACAGGCTTCATAACTTCTGTAGGCAGGGCAGCAAAAAGACTTTAGTCTGGGTAAGAGTAAGTTTGTTTTTTCCTTAGCCTTTTGCAGGAAACCTTGAAGAAAGCCACAAAAGTGGTTTTAGTCGGTTCCTAAATCAGCTGAAAATTAACTACAGAAGTTTTGGGAGTGAATCCCTGAGTCTACATGCAGTTATGAAGAGTTTCATCTCTTGAAATTCTTGTCAAATGCTCACTGCTCAGTTTCAGTGTGATTACTGCTCCTGTGTAGGCTTCTGCCCTAGCTGTATACTGGACCCCATGTCAGAGTCCCAGGCTCTCCAACTTATGGGAAATCCACTGGAAATTACTGGGGCTTTATTCTTTGTCTCTTCTTGTCATTGAACTAGAGTTTATAGTAATGCAAAAATATAGACTGTAATGAAGAATTGCAATTCCCTAGCTTTCCCCCCCCCCGAAGGTTTTGTGAGGTGAACTGAACATTAACATCTCTCTACTCCAGGCACTGAGACTATGTGGAAGAAAACAGCTGAGCAATATTCTCTTTATGTTCACATTCAGGCTTTCACAGGTACCTCTCCTGTAAAATCGCTTTTGGTTAATGCTGTGAAGAATGTCAGTGGACCTAGCAAAAAGTGCCCTGCAGTCAGTTTTAATATAAGGTGAATGCTTAAGAAGGTCATACAGCTCCAGGAACCCCATGTTTTTCTATGACCTGTTGGAAGTGCTGCCAGCCTGTCTCTGGGCACAGCCATGCGAGAAGGCTGTCCCATCAGTTAAGGCCCTATTTGCCAAAGGCACTGCAATCCCACCTTCCATTTATCTCATTTTCCTTGACTAACAACTACTCTGTGGTCCAATCTACCAACCCTCAGGTTGGCTTCTGTCCAAGGCTTGATTCAAGTAGCCCTGCTGGTTAGGGCAATCAGAGTGGGCAAATGCCTCCTAATGTGCTTATATCTGTGAAATGCCATCTCACCTCTGGGGGATGAGATAGTTCTGGTTTCTCCAGTCCTGGAGCAGCACCCAGCTGGGTTGGCAGTAGCTCAGAGGCTTGCAGGTCCAAGATGACATTTCTGTATGCATTCTCTGGAGGCACTTCACAAATGGCCTTCAGCCTATTGCACTGAAAGGGCTGGATTAGCCCAAGCCAGCTTTTCTCCATTATTTTCACTGCAGCCTGTAAAAAAGGCAACTTCTCTCCTCTTTGCATTAGTGAAGGCATGCAGTCACAGAGTCCACTGCAGTATTTGATTCACACACCCACCAGTCCAGTGCAGTAAAGTTTTCATGTTCAAAACCCTTTGATAAAAAACTTTTTTTTTTTCTCCTGGCTCTTCTGATCCACCATCTCATTCCCACTGTTGTTCTGGAGCAAATCCCACTCTCTGCATGTCCTTGGTTATAAAAGGATCTCTCTTCCAGGGTCTACCCCACAGCTGTTCCCCCTTTTTCAAGTTCTGGACAATTTCATCTGGCCTATGTCCCCTTATTTCTCCTTTCGTTTGCTGAAAAAAAACTATATAACACAATTATACTATTAGAAACACTATTAGAGTGTTTGTAAGAAAGATGTGAAAGAGCATATAATTACAATAAGGGTATCAGACATTCAGAAATCTAATAATGAAATATATCTTTTCATCTCTCTCTGCATAACAGATTCATTAATATGTTAAACCAGTGGCTCCCAGATTTTATTAAATAACATACCACCTTCTTGAAAGAATTATGTTCATGGTACTATATAGAATTTTCTCCTTTCCATGCACAGTATTTCAGTGTGAAACAGGGCAAGCTTGTATTTCTGGTTGAGTACAATAAATGCTTAAGGAAACTAGTAATTTCCATGATAACTTGAGCCAGACAGTGAGCAGGAGTTCCGTCCTTTGAGGAATACTGTGGGATCTGTGTTGTTTTGATGTGGAATAAAAGCATAACTTCTACAAAATCTTAATAGAGAAATATAATTGAAGAAGGCAAAGACAGAGAGCCTGACAGAAAGCCAGAGTCAAATAGAGACTAGAATAGATAGACGCTCACTCACCTGGCATTTTGTCTGTGAACTAGGACTTACAGATTTGAGTCTCTAACCCAAATCAATAGGGGTGTCTTTCCTCTCCTGCTTGTGGTGGACTTTCCTTAGGGCTTTGCTTCCAGCATTGACCTGAGAAATGCCCATACAGATTAGATAAGGCACAGGTTGCTCAGAGAAGTTATGGATGCTGCCCCATCATTCAAAGACCAGGTTGAATGGGGCTTCGAGCAGCCTGGTCTAGTGCAAGATGTACCTGCCCATGGCAGGGAGGTTGCAAGGCTGCTGATAAGCCAAACTATTCTTTAACTCTACAACCATGTATTGTGAAGAGGGATGGATTTGTCTGATGAAATGTTTCACCCAAAAGATCCTAACCAGCTCTGATGACAGCACAAATTGTAAAAATATCCTGTTTTGGAAGGAATGCTGTGAAGAACATGGCTGAGCTGTCAGCATCATTGTCTATGAATTCCAAGTTGTGTTAAAAACGCGCTGTAAATAACATCCTGCTATGCTGTGGCATGCTGCTGAACAGCTTTCAGAGGTCTCCCTTCTCATTGCACCTGACTGGATTGGAAATTCCTAACTCTTACTCAAACTATCCATAATCACATACCAGAATTCACTTTACTTTTTAACACTTAAATACAATAACAAAAAAATATTTCCCAAATTCTTTAGTAGATCTCAGCATGAATGAGGAAAATGACATGACTAAGAGGTGGCACATGTGGGGAGAGCTATGGGTGTCTGTGCAGAGATGGACAAGGTTTAGGGATAGCCCTGCCCCGAGCTGTCCCTGGCCCCAGGCAGTCAGCCCCCCAGTACTGCCTGCATTTGCTTTGGGGTTTTTTGGCCCATGATTTCCAGAAAGCTCAGGCAGAGCAATGGACCTGTGTACCACACAAAAACATACAGCTTCGTATCCTGCTCTGATCTTTTTGCTGTATAGTGGTGTGGAGTGTTCTGAGACACTAAATAATAGATTCTATTTAATTTGTTGCTGCATTTGCTGGAAAATTGTCTGGAAAGCCTTAACTGCTGATGGAGAATTGGATTTTCAGCTGATTTCTGTAGGAGAGAGGAGTTTACAGGCTTTTTTTCTGCTTTAAGAAACTGTTTGCAAATGATAAAATATCCAGGCAGTGGCTGAAAGGGCAACTATCTTCAAAGACGCCCTCTGATGGCAGATGCCCAAGATCAAAAGCAGGTATGCAAGGGCTGGCTTGGAGCCTCCCTTGCACGGGCACACCCAACCACTGCTCCTCCCTGCTCAACAGCAGCCACGCCAGGTTCTGGCTGCAGCAACCATAATTAAAACCATTCAAACGTGTTGTGTGTTGTAGGAACGTGCTGATTTGGACCGTTGATCTTGTCTAGCTTAAAAGGGTGGAAAGAGAGTGGAGGAGGAGTGCACTGCCTGGCATATCCCCTGCTTAGCATCTGGATCAAGTGTGCTCTGGTGGCAAGAGCAAAGGGCTGGTAGCCGGGATTTTGGCTTTTTCACCCATCCCTTGACTACTTGCATGTCACCATATTTAAGACACTGGTAAGTAAGTTGTAGCTGGTAACCATCCTATGTGAATGTGCAAGTGACTGCATTGAGGCTGGCAAAGAATGAAAAACAATTACTTTCCCTCAAACCCTGATTTTTCCTTAAAAGGTATATTTGAAACGTAATACTGATGCTAGAACAACATATTTCTGGATAAGCAAATTGTGCTTGTGAGTCTAGACCCCCCTTCTCTTGACAGGAACATAAGAATGAATTAATTCCCCAAGGTCCAAGTCGAGGTGGTCTGGGTATCCCCATTATTCTAAGGGAGCTGCCCCTTAGCAGGAAGAGGAAGTGCCACACTTGCCACACTCAGAGAAGCCTAGTCTGATTCCATCTGCCCAGGTTTTTGAGTATCTAACATGAAACTCTGGTGCCTCTGTTTTACCAGTGTTGGCTCGTTGCTTTCGCTGACCTCTGGACATAAGCATGCCTGACAGCAGGACACTAGCCATGCGGTAGGGATCCTTATGATAAACAGCCAGACAGTTCTTTAGCACTTATAGGTAGTCATAGAAATTTTTTCTACCAACTTTGCAAGGTTATTCTGGGTCAGCCATTCCCCACCTTTGAAAAGTAGCTGACCCTTTGCCTTGAAACAAATCCTTTAGGGCAACACTTGTTCCCTATATCCCACACCTTCCAATAAAGACTGTTTGCTTGAAAACTTTTACAAGTAAAACTGGAAGAGAGGAAATGAACAACCAATACTCTCTAATTGTTACAGAAACTTGGTAAATTTCATCTGGGATAGACTATCCTAGAATCATCTGATGTACTGGGTTGAAATGCCATCTAGTCCAACATCTTGCATGAAATGAGGTTGCTGGAAGCTCTGTCCAACCTGATCTTTCCAGTCACAGGGCACGTACAACCTCTCTGGAAAACCTGTTCCACTCTCTCACCACTCTTACCATAAAAAACTTCTTCCTTATGTCAAGTCTTTATTTTGTTCTATAACTGTTGCCCCTTGTCCTAGGCCCTGGTAACAAGTCTTTCCCTATCTTTCTTATAGCCTCCTTCAGGTACTGAAAGGCTGCAATAATCCCAATTCTCATTGCCTATCTTTATAGGAGAGGGGTTCCAGCCCCCTGACCATTTCTGTGGCCCCATCCTTAACTGCAAAGCCCAGGACATCCCACAAAACTTCACTTCAACAACTTTGCAGGATTGTCTAAAAAAGTATGGAGAATCTGCATGGGTCAACCCAAACTACATTTACACCTTAAGACTTGGAGACACTACACCTTCTCCCCATAGCTTCTATATCTCACAGGCAATGCAATTTCACTCTACCGTTCTCTGTACAGCTCAATAACAAGTGGCTGGTAAAAGCTCATTTTCTGTAAAGACACTCTGCTTTAACTGATAGCCTAAAAGAGATGAAGAACCTGCAATCCCCTTTGTGATTTGTTCTGGTGATGAAATTTTATTGCCATTGTAATTTTGTCTCACTTCAGCCCCCATTCATGGCAGTGAGGATGTCCATTCTCCAAATGATGAAAGACTCCTTTCATATATTTGCCTTGTCCCTCTGAAGATACTTCTCCATTCTAATGATGACATTTCTCAGCCTTCTTTTTGACAGTGTAAATGAGTCATGGTTGTGAAGTCCTTCACTTTACTGCTCTAGCTCTTTTTTGTGCTCTGCTCTCTCTTCAGCACTTTGAGATCCTTCTTATGTCTGTACCCTGCAAGTAAATACAGGACTTCAGCACTTATTTCACTGGCATCACACCAAAACATAAAATCACCTTCCATGCCCACTCATTCCCCCCTTTTTACCATCTTCAAGAGTTGCATTAGTAGATTTCTGCCTAGCAACATCCCAGGAGTTCATGTTCAATCCCTCATTCACTGGGGTCCCAGGTATTTTTTCAGTCACTGTTTCTGAAGACAACTGAAAGGTTGGCTAATCTCTGCATCCCGAAATGTGTAACTTCAGATTTGGCTTTGTATTGAATAATTAAATTATCAAATTAAGCATATCCCTAAGGAGAACTGTGCTTGTCTTATCATTATAGACCTGCCTGTTTGTGCCAACTGTAAATGTTACCAGCAGTGATTTTATGCTTAATTCCAGTGGATAGTGTCAAATCTGGTAATTATTCCTGCAGAACTCTGCCAGTCTAATGGCTAATGCCCCATTTACTTATACAAGACAACTGTTTTCACAATGCTGTGTCAATCATAAAAATAAGGCTCTAAGCATTATGTGGGCACTGAGGTGCTCCTCACACTTCCAGTGCTCAATGCCAGGAATGATTCCACGTGCAGTTCTGCATACCATTCTAAAATAAATCCTCCCAAAGATTCAGTAGAGCACATTATCATCTAGCTTGCTGTTACTGTATGCTCTTCATCAGTGGCTATATTTTACTCCAAAGGTAGCTGTGTAGCAGTGTGGGTTTGAAGCACATCTTTTTCTAGCTGCCTCAGTACTGCTTACAACACGCAAACAGTTACAAATGACAATGGCAAACCCCGTTTTGTCTCCTTCTGATTTTGGTAAAATAAATTTGAAAGATGCCAAATAATCTATGATGTCTAAAGGAAATGCACTAAACTATTTTTGAGTCATAGTCTTTAAAAATTTGATCTATAATTTTGCCTTATCATTGCTATTTTTCCATAGCTCTCAACTGACAAAATGACTATTTTCTCTTCTGTCAGCCTTCATTCTTCAGTCTCCTTGAAAACTCCAGCATGAGCTGTATAAGCAGAAAACATGCTGCCACAGCACGAATTTATTCTGTTTCTTATGTGAACAGGTTTGGGGCCCAAGTTTGAATGTCTGTGTCTGGTTCTTAGACAGATATCTATGTTACCCAATTTCAAAAGCATTAAAATTCTCCTTTGTGGAAATCATGCCAAAAGCGTTTCCTGTCCTTTCAAACTCCAAGTGTGTTTGTCCTTGGTGGCTGACCTCAAGAGCTGCAATTCTGCTGAAGCAAATTGCTATCATGTCTAAAATGAAAGAATAAGAGAAAACAAAGGGTATCAAAGATGTGGTCTGAATGGAAATAGAGAAATGAGGGGGGAAACATGGAAGGTGAGAAGAAGTGGGTAAGGTAAAAGGCTAGCCAAGACATGCTCCAAATGCCAGTGCCAAGGCAGGGGAAAGGTGCCGGCAGGTGAGGACAGAAACCAGTCAACCAGGGCAGGAACAGGAGGGAATCAGGCCCAGAGAAAGGACCTGGGTGAAAATCAATGGAAGAAGCACTGAGCCTGACAGCACCAAACCACTGTATGAGCCAGCAGTTGTCTCAGCCCATCTATGACCTGGAAAGCAGCTACTTCTAAATGTCTGCTTTCTCACTGCTGGATACTTCTCCAAAAACCAGATCTATGCCCATATCTCCTCCCCACAGTCTGGAGGGTGGGATAAGGCTGTGATAAATTGGACCAGAGATTCCCATAGAGGTGACAGCATGCTGCAGGGCTGATGCTGCAGCTGTGTCTCAGCAAGATGTGCATCATGACAGCATGCTCCTGCTCTTTGCCAAGACCTGGCTTTAGGGCTACAAGGGTGTGTTTAACTGTCTTCAACAACAAAATGACCCCACATCTTGGGATTACTCATGTAAGCAAAGAGTCAACCTTATATTTTTATTTTCACCTCTTTTACTTAGCAAAAATAATCCTCCTGTACATGGGGGGAAAAGAGTGGGGAAACACTGATAGATGAATGGAAGAAGAGAAATAAAATTAGGAAAGAAAGAATTAAAAATGGTGGATAAATTAGCACCAGTCATAATTGAATTTGCCTCTGTGGATTTATGCTTGTGATTAATACATCCCAATGAGATACCCAAAAGGGAAGGAATCATCAATAACCACAAGTCATACACTTTGGCAGATGGTGATCTGCCTGGATGAAAGCAGAATTTTCTTTCTAACTATGAGAGACTCCTCCATCTTGGTGAAGACAGGGCAGGGGATAATGTTCCACCTCCTGATGGATATGGCAGGACATAACACAGAGAGGACCACTGAATCCTTGCTAGACAAGCCTTAGACTTAGTTAAGGATAATCCTAACTGAGGTGAGTCCTGACACCATGACCAGCCTCTGGTGCTGAGAAAGGCTTCACCATCTCTGCAGTGGACAGGGATAATGCAAGAAGCACTGCCCCAAAGCAGTCACAATGGATGTGGGTGTGCTGTCATCTTCCACCTCCTGAGGTGATCCCAGTGTCAGGGATAGCCAGGGAGAAGACAACTGCACAAGTATCAGAGTACAACCTCTTACTGGTTTCCAGGGCCAAATGAACTCCTAGGTCAGATATGAATTAATACAGTGAGGAAGGAGCCAGCAGGTTGTGCTAAACCAGACGTTGGTATAATGGTGAGTAGAAGTGCTACTCCATCGTGTGACCCAATCTATGCACTGCATGGGGTATCAGTAATAAGGCCTGGTGAGGGAAAAGGGAGATATTACAACAGTCATCTCATCAATCCCCTCCTGGGCAACTCAAAACAAAATCCCTCCTGCCATCCATCTTGAATGGCAAGAAGCCCATTACCCCTAGCTCCTGCTGAGCGAGTAGCAAGTGCTCTCAGCATGGCTGCAAGCACAGGGGGAAAGGGAAATATAAGGGATAGAAGGCAAAAAAAAGCCATTTTGCATCAAACATAATTTTCCTCCAGTCCTTGAACATGTAGCACATTGGTTGCTGCACGTATATTTTAGATGCACCATTTGCTCTTCTGCCACAAAACTCCTGTGAGAACAAAAACTTCCTGCAGGTGGGGGCCATGATGTCAATGCATAGCAGAAGTGCTGTTACTAGGCTTGAAAATAATAACCGGCATGCACTCCATGTGTTTGTAGCGTCACTGACTCAGGAATTTGCTTTGGCAACTGCTCTCCTGGGGTGAGCAGAGATCGCCTGGTTTCTCATTTTAATCCCTGATTCCTGCAGAGATTTAATCTTCTCCTTTCATCCATGGAGCTGTCAGGGGGAACACCTCAGGGTAGGAAGGTGCACAAAATGGTAGCATTAAATCCTTTCCCCAGCAGAGCCTATTGCAGGACAATTCAAAACTATGAAAAGACACAAATCTTGCTGATCCATCTGAATTTCAGATGCTGGGATGCCCCTGAAATACCATAGAAAAACAGTCTGTTATTTTCCACCATTCACCTTCACGAATTCAAACCAGCATCTGAAGATGAGGAAAACAGAGGTGAGGACAGAAAGAGCCTCCAGTCCTCTAAAATGTCAGATTCAGCATTAGCTCTTGCAGGACACTTCTGAATTATTCAAGCAGAAATAAAGGAAAATCCAGAAAGCAAAGACAGTTGTATTTCAGACAATATATATATGCTGCTCATTGCATCACAATGGGGAAGCCTCTCACTAAAATACAAGGGTGCACATGTGAGTGTCATGGAGAATCTCGACCTAGACACATCCATGGGTGATGCTTCCACATGCTGCTTCAAGAAAAGCTGTGCAATTACATTTTCAGTGCCAAGGAATCCTAGCAACAACGTGGTCACCATTTACAAAATAGAAATTGAGGGATATTTTAGTGGCAGCTTCTTATAAGATCACAAAAATGCTGCACGAACAAAATTATTGCCTTTCCCCTCAAATTGCTGATATTGCTGCCACTGGCTTTTGGTTCAGTAACAATATAAAGAGCCATATTTGGGCGCAGGTTTTTCCCAGTAATGCCAATGCTGGGTGTGAGTTCATCAGAAAAGAAAAGCTGGGATTCAAGCTGCCTCAGAGCAAGAGAATAGCTCCAAGAATTTTCTTTTTTCCTACACTTTAAGTACCCATCATACTTAGTCCATATTACCTCCTCTTCTACCTTGAATATTGGTGGTTTCTAGTAGACACAGGGTAAATTTTACATGTATAACAATGTGGCTTACCTCAACACTTATCAGTTAGCTGATAAGAGCACCACATAACCTCAGGAAAGCTTCTGGGTTGCAGTTCCCAGCCACTGCCAGATTAATGAGACTGAATGATTGACATGAGCCATAGCTGTGCCACTCGGTATTTTCCAGCTTGCTTCATGCCTAGCCAACCACTTGCCCCCCACCACACCCAGACGTGCTGCACGGAGGTTCCTGTGCAGGTGCCCTTGCCCATACTTTCACACTGCAGGGAGATTCTGAAAGGTTTGATGGCAGCATGCATCCATCCATTTGCCCTGTGGCTGCAGAGAGGAGAGGTCCTCACCTTGGCAGGAGCAGGAGCAGGCTCCAGTATGCTCCAGCCTGTGAAAGCCAGATTGAGCTCTCTGCACCCTTAGGCAAGCTGCAGGCAACACAAAGGGTACCACAGCCCCCAGGAATCAGCTAGGTGCAAAATCCTGACTGGTGCAGTGGTGTTAGCAGTGGCTTTGTTGAGATGAAGGAAAAACTAACACCAGTCAAAGGAAAACAGGAGAGATGGTGGTACCAGCTACCATTGCTTCAGTCCAGGAGGGATGGGGACAGTGGGGAGGAAAGGAGGGAGAATAGCTATCTGCTGGCCTCAGTATGCTTGACAAAGTCTCAGCTGGGCTCAACAGAAATCCAGTAAAATCTGCTTCTCCCTCACCTTTACAGAAGATGCAGCTCTCCAGGGGCGGGAAAGGAGTGAGCAGCAAAAGGAGGCTGGCAGCACTCAAGCAGGTGTGTGTTCAGTGCTGTCTACATGATCAGCCTGCAGCACGGGATGGTAGTGCCATGATTCAGGAGTGTACTAAAACCTGTCCCTTCCCACTCCCAGGTCCCTAGGGTTGCCAGTGCTCTCCTCATGAGGAGCATGTCCTGTGCCTCAGTGTTCTCACCATTGCCACAGGTCTTGGGTGTCCAGCCCGACCTTCCTCCAGCCTCAACATGAGGAAGTGAGGGACTGACCTGAAGGCTGGACAACAGCCATGGGCCAGTTTCTCTGGGGGAGGAAGCAAGAAAGTCAGCTTTGTGAGGAAGAACCTGGAGGAATGTTTGCAGCCAATGAATTGCAGTCATTGAATTCTTCTGTTTAGAGACTTTATAAATGAGAAAAATAGTTCATTATTATCAATAACTTTTAATTTTTGCATACTCTAAAGGAACATGGAGGATATAGAAACAACTCTCAAGTTCTCAGAAGAAGTATGATCCAGGACTGATCCAAGTCCCAGTGAAGTCTGGGCAAGCCTTTCAAAGGAAACTGCAAATGAAGCTTTGCACAGAACCACAACATGCTACTTTTATTCTCACTTATTTGCAATGCCATCCTTTTATCTAGCAAAACCAAAACAACATGGCCCTTTGATTCGACCTATCAACCTCCAGCCTTCCCACGTGTGACCTCCCAGTCAAAGCCCATCAGTCACACTTCAGCAGAGGAACTGGCAGCCCCACAGTGCTGGGTTGCTGCAGCTCAGGCTGTGGCCATGCCAGGTCTCTTGTGCTGCTGAACTGAGCATCCCTTGCAATAACATCCAGACACTGCTCAGGCTTCAGCTGCTCTGTCAGATTTGGGAAGTGTGTTTCCCCATCTCTGCATCTTCCTGAACACAGCTGCAACCTCAGTAGCGTCAGGTTTTAGTAAGAGTGCTCTGGTTAAGGAAAGGTAGTATCTCAGCAGCTAATGTTTCCCTGTGAGAAACAAATTTTCATCATAAATATTACTTCTCTCTTCCTTCTCCCCGTGACACATTCTGCAGTAACACAACAGCACAGCAGATGAATCTTCTGGAACAGGAAATTCATTTAAACACTAAATGGTTAAAAGGGATCCTGGGAGCCAGAATACCTGACTTTTATGACCTGACTTGACTTTGACCCATATTACAGTGCCAGCACACCTTTTTATACTGCCTGAAGATGCTGAAAAAAATAGCAATTACAAAGTGACTTCACATGAGCATCACAGCAGCACTCGCAACGGAGGCACCTCAGCTGCATGTGAGCTGCTGCATCCTGCCACTCTGAGTATCAGCTGTTAGGAAGCAGAGGATTTAGCTCCTGGCCTGGCCTGCTGACAGGCAGTCACCTGCAAAGGACCATGGAACATCTCAGGCCTGAAGACAGATTGTCATTCCCACTCTTTCAGCACATGCCCTCACTACTCCCCTCCTCCACCAGGTCCTGGCACCTCTGACTGGTCACTTCACATCCAAGAAGCCATGAGGGAATTCTCTTTTTTTTGGTCCTCAGAAGGACCCTCATGCTGGCAGGACCCTAGTGGTAGATTCCAGCACCCCAGCTTCCATAGTGCTCTGTGCTCTCTCTGCCCACTGCAGAGTGGGGGAGATGGCTGTGGGCATTCAGGCTCTTCTAGCTCTTGTCCTCCAGGATACACCATGCTGGTTTGCAAGAGATACTCAAAGTAAGATGCCAATGCCTCATGCTGAACCACTTTTATTACCACACTAATCGAATGTTGTGCTCCACAATTCCCAGTCTGACTCCTAAGGGCAATCAATCACATGGGTATGAAGAAGGCCTCCAGCTATAAATCCATCACCACAAATCACTCCTCTCCCAAAACCAAAGTTGCTGTGACCTGCAAAAATCTCTTGCTGACCCCACTCTCTTCCCTGCTAAGGTCAGGTTATTCAGACTCCACAATTGTAAGTCACCTCAATTACCTATCCCTTAGTTTCCTTGCTAGGAGCATGACCCTTTGTGATCTGCTTATTGCTCTCTGCTGTCAGCTCACACCTTGCTGGTCCCCACTCTCACCAGGTGGCTGTTTCTACCCACCTGCCCAGAGGCCCAGTATTAGCAGTCTATTCTTAAAAAGGCCTCTGCTGGATGAATGCTGAAATGGGATGTGCAACACCTCAGTGTGGGTTGACAGATAAGACAAAAAAGGAAAGATAAGCTCTTGATGTTTTTTTTTCTGTTCCCCTTCACGTGACACTCAGCTGTATGGAAACGATGTTACATCTGAGTGGGGATTGTTTCTATATTATTTGCCTGATGTAAAGCCATGTAAGTTAAAAGTTCTGGCATTTTCTTGGGGTGTGAGCCCCTTCACCTTCTCCCGATTGCATGTGTGGCACCTTGAGAGAGGCTGCCAGTTACACCAGACACTGTTTCACAACCTTAATTCTAAACCAGGAGGGCTGCAGGCCTCCTGGTGCTGCTGAGCTCCTGGCACCACATGCAGCCTGGCTCCTCCATCCTTCCCACTCACCATCTGTCCTGTCCATTTGAGAAACTTTTCTTCCTTGTTTTTATGGCTACAGAGATGTGCTGTGGGCAGAGCAGTCAGCTCTCAGGGAGGAGCTGACATGGGTGGCTCAATCCCTGACCTGCCTTGTGTGCTGCTGTTGGCAGATACCTGTCCAGCTCCACTGCAGTACCATTCCCCACTGTAACACATTGTCAGCTCTTCTATGCAGTGCTGCTTAAGTGAAGGTACTCTGTTAGAGTTTTGGGGAGTTAACAAAGATGTTACTGCAACTGTGACCTCAAAAAGTTTCACTGTGTGCTATTTTTAAATTTACAGGTCTTAGGCTCAGAGGAACACAATGAATGATTAGAGTCTGAAAGTGAATTATATTTTCCATTATTAGAACTTAAAAACTAATTAACTACTTAACTATGCTTTTCCAAAAAGTAGAACTCCTACTCTAAGTGAATACTCAGACATAACCTTTTTTACAGTGTCCCAACAGTGTCACTGTAACAACTGAAGGGCGTTATAGTACTGATGCTGATGATAGCTCAGCAGCCATTATGTTTGGTGTGAACTCATGGCCATGTGCCAGGACACACCTAAAAACAAGCTCTACTCACTTGGGGATATTTCACTCCTTTTATTCTGTTTTCACAATGTCCCTGGTCACTGGCAATTATTTGAGCTATTTGCTTCCAAGGCATAGAAACAGATGAGAGGAAATAAAGTGCTCCATTCCCAGGGAGAAGATACCTCCTACCTCATTCCTTGCAATGACTTGCACTGATAGAAAAGCACCCTTGGTAACCATACTTCCCTTCTTGAGGGAGATAATCATCTAGGGTCTCTGAAGTGAAAAAGGCCTAACAAGGAGAATATGTGGGGTTTCAAAAAAGTGTGCAGGCCCACTGCTTTTCCACTGGTATCAGGTGACTCCACCTGAAAAAAACAGCATTAGGAACTACATCTACAGGGGACCTATCACCGCGTCACCTAGTCTGTCCCTCTCCTGTGAGGTGATATCTACACACTTAAGAGCTATTTGCCTAAACTGTCCTTATAACTCTCCAGTGGCAGAACTCTACAAGTTTCCCAATTGCTCCAGCACACCGCTTCATTGAGAAAATTCCCTCACCAGAGGGATTGGGAAAGTCAGGTAGAAGGAGGAACTCACTTCAGTCTCAGCCACAGTGGCGAGGAACATTCTCTTCTGGAAGAGGACAGAAGACTGCCTGTAGAAGCCCACACAGCTGGAGCCTAGGCTGCCCTTCAGAGTGCAAATGCATTAATTTGACATTTCCTATATATTTTTTAAAACCCTTGATAGTTTCTCATGTGAAGTGGAGAAGACAGCCAAGAACAGACATGTGATCAGAAGATAAAGTGGGACAATAAAAAGAACAAAAGCAGAAAAAAAGATGTAATGGATTTTCTTATGACAGAATCTGCAATGCAAATACTGCCTGGAACTGCAGGATCATAAAAAGAAGCTTTCCAGTTCCTCAGATGCCACTCCTGCTGGACTTTTTCTTTTGTCTATATGAGGGAAGTCATCTGGAACAAAGAATGAGAAGCATTCCTTGGTTTATGTTTGCTGAACAAACCAAGAACAGGAGGGGAAGACAGGGGCTTGTCCCGTTTGACTCTCACTCAAGAGGAGGAATATCGCGCACCGACTAAAAACATAACTGGTCAGTCATACTCACTTGGGATGGTGAGAGCCTTCCAGCAGGCTAACCAGCAGCTATTACTCAGCAGTTTAGCTGAGCAGGTCTTTTGCATGAGATTTGGAACAGCTGAAGGGAAGAAAAAGCAAAGCTTCCCTAGGAATCATGTCTCACATTTCATGCTCTCCTCTGGGAGTGCCTGTTAGGTGAGTGCCCTGTGCAGCTCTTGAAGGGGGAGGTTTACATGGGAAACAGCCCCTCAGTGGAGATTGACACCCAATGGTCCCTCCACAACTTTTGCTTAAAAGGTGGTGGGGAATGTTAACCTCCATCACAGCCCCTGTGCCCTCCCTTCTCTCCATCCCCTGCACCTGAGCTTGTTTCTTTTGAGCACAAAAATCTTGGAGATAACAAGCCTCTAGCGTGTGAACGAGCTCCTGCAGATCTGCAAGGGAGCAGAGATCGTCAGACTGTGGAGATCTGCTGGTGAGGAAGGGGCACCTACAACAGGCCTGATAAACCTGAAAGGGTTGTCTGCCTTGTTGCCTCTGCCACATCTCATCCGCCTGAGTACAACTCAGCCCATAGATGGGGACAATTTAAAGCTAACCAGTCTAAGTTATTATGGGCTTTATGCCCTGTGCTTTCAATGTCATAAAATAAGTCCTGACAAATAAAATGGGGGAAATGGATAAAAAAGCTGGAGAACTAAATGGAGTCAATTCCTCAAGTAGAGGGTGTCTCTCCAGTGGCACACTTAAGAGGAAAGGTCCCACATATCTTTTGACCTGACAACTTCTACAGCTGTAGCCTGCAAACAAGCACTGTGTATGTTTTCTTAACTTCCCTAATACCCCTTTGGTGCTGTTGCGACCACAGCAACACTTTTCAAATGAGCTCCTGTTGCAATTCCCAGTGGCAGCAAGACGCAAATAAGGCAGATTTAAGTGGCCTCTCTCTTCTGTAACATCTCCATCAAGAGAGCTGACGATGGTGGGTTTCCGAAACATTGAACCATGAGGTTCTCTCATCTATTTAAATGGCTTAACTGATTACCTTATGTCATGCCCAATTAAAGTTCTTAAATATGGAAGAGAAGATAAATCCAGGCATGGACAACTGCTGTTTGACCCTGCCAGTACAGACAAGACAAACACATATTTCAAAATGTCAGGTAGCTGCTGCTTTCTTCAATGATTACTTGGCTTTAGAAGAAAATAAATTATGTTTGTACTCACCAGCTTCACTTTCCTGAAAAAAAACCCACCTTGATTTCCAACTAAGTTTAAAAGATTTAAATATTTAAGGCCATTTCCTAATTTAGGAGTAAACTGGCAGAAATGCAGAAAAGCCACTATCAACTCTTCACTGTAGGTGTAGGCTGCCACAGTATTAGCAAGAAAAATAGCCAGACCACTGCTTAACCAGGGCAGTACACAGCAGCAGGTTCTGCTATTTCAAGAGGAAAGTAAAGACAAGTATGTCCAGAGAATCAATCTGGACAATAACCGCTGAAACATTTGGAAAAATGCATCCTTTACATTCCCTCCCCTGAAAGGTCTTGAATCCTTTTCAAGAGAGTGGATGGGATGGTAGAATTCTACACTAATACCAAAAGTATGTCTGTTCCAGGTCATCCAGCTCAAGCAATCAGTATCTCAATAAGAAAAATCCAAACCAGAACACTGGCAGGTAAACTTGGGTCTTGCTCTGACATTCAGCAAAGTTAGCAGTAAACCTATGTGGTCCTTGGCAGAAGAGGACAAGGGCCGTGGCAGGTAACCAAGCTGCCATGTTCCTTCCATGTGCTCTTCAGCCACACCTGCACTTCTCTTTCTTTTAAAAACGAAAACTTAGACTTCAGACACCTTTCTATGTTAATAGCTCAGGGTTGCATCTCACATTTATTTTTTACTCAACAAAGGCAATTTTCAGTCGTTGTTATCATTTAGGTCCATGCATTTGACCTAAGAGAAATCCATAAATGACAAAGCTGAACAGAGAAGTCCATGAAATGCCCATTTAGTACCAATACTGGGCATTTACATGCAGCTGCAGGTCCAGGTACAAAAAGGCTATTTACATGGTGATGGGAAAAGCATATTGTAGGACTGCAGTGTTAAGATATTGCTGCTACAGGTGTTTGAGATGTAGACTCAAATGTGCAAATGTTTGTGTTGAAACAGACAAAAAACTGAGAACAGGATGAGTGAAGCAAGATATAATGTGCTTAGCAGAGAGATCAAGTGCTTTCATGTCTAGAAACGGCTTACATGTTTTTATGGTGGACTTAATGTATTGGAAAGCCTTCAGAAGCTCCTGGTCCTAGACCAAATAAATCAAAAAATCCCTTCCAGCATTATCTATCTATTGATCTTCTGCAGGGCTGTAATTACACTGGGGAGCTCTACTACTGGAACAGCAGCTGTATCCTGGATTCAGCCACAGCTCTTTGTGAAGAACTGTGTCGCAGGTGTTTAAAAAGCAACCAAACAGGAGAAGAAACTAATTTTCACTCATGGAGGATAGTTTTCAACCTCAGCTACAAAGTCAATTTTCAGTTAAAGGTGGTATAAAAGGTGTTGTTTGGTTTTAGCCTAAGTATATTGCAGCATCACATAGGCTTTGTTGAGGCTTCTGGATTTTGACTACAGGATTATGAGACTGTTGATGAGCCATGGGGCCTGTTAACAAAAGCTTTAAGCAGACTAACTGCACACGGCAATGTTCCAGGGCTGCTTTCACTTCTGTTTTCAGTTTTCTTTGCCTGCTTTAAGGCTGCTCTCTGCATTCCAGAGAGTATGTACTTTTGTTTTAAGCTCCATATTATAAAGAAAATTCACTCACTCCCATGGATTACACAATGTAAATGGAAGACCTGTCAAAACTGTTGGAACCAAAGGCTACATTAGACGTAGAAGAAAATCCAAGGCATTTCTAAAACAGGACAGCTTGCTGTCCTGAGTGTGCAGGACTGCACACGCATTGTCACACAGCCCTGTAGTTCTGTCTGGCCAATACCTTGTGTCAACATTCAGACATATCCATCATTCCCTCTCTATGATGTGCAAGGCCGAAGTAAGCACTTCACAGATGATCTAAAGAAACATATTAAGCTGTATTTTCTCTACTGTTTTCTGTTGCAGATTAGGCAACAGGAGTGCCTAGACCCCAAGAGAAAAGGAGAAGCATGATCTTCACCTTTGCCCCAAACCACCTGAAAGCCACAGAGCCCCATGCTGCAAGCCCTTTTTCTTGCTCAGTATGACCCTCCAGCCACTTCCACCAGTGCCTTGCAAAGCTGCGGTCTTGATCATTTCACAAGTCCCAGGGATATGGTAGGCTCTCCAAGGCCAAACGCCACGGGGCTCGTTTAGCCAAACTTCCACTGGGCTGGCCCACTTTTGCCCCCGGTGCATCATTTCGGTGCAGAGTCGCTGGCCCAGCCGCCGCCCGGAGCCCGGCAGCCAGCGCACGGCGGGGCGCCGGGCCCGTCGGTAAAACCCCGGAGCCCGGCCGCCCCGCTGGCGGGGAGGGTCGGTTCGGCCGCGGGAGTCCCGCCAGCGGCCCCGGCACTAGAGGGCGCGNCCCCCGGCGCGGGGGTGCTGCCCGGCTCGCTCTCAGCAGCCGCCTCGGCTTCCCCCTCCGAGGACATCCTTGGCCATCACCGGCAGTGGCGGGGGCTGCGGGATCCCGGGACAGCGGAGCCCCCCGCGGGCCGCGCCCGGCGCCGTGGCCCTGGCGAACCACCCCCTGCTCCTAGGGCAGCCCTGCCGGGTGCTCCCGACTCCCTCCACCATCCCAGGCAGGCGGGCAGGGAGGGACGGAGGGAGGCGGCCGAGGGGAGGAGAGAAAGACGAGGCGGAGTGGTGGGGGGTGTCCCTGCCGCTCCCGGCACCGCCAGGTAGGCAGGCGAGCGCCCGGAGGCTCCCGAAGCGTCTCTGCGGGCGGCTGGGAGCTGCGGGGTGTGTCCCCACTTCCCGGGGGACGACCTACCAGCCCCTACCCTTTCCAGGATGTCCTCTCCTGTCTCCTTTTCGGGGAAAGCTTCTCTCCCCTCTCTCCGGGATGCAACCCTGCCGTCGGCCACCCCCCTCAGCGCATCTTCAACGCCTCCGCCACCCGCAGTGCAGCCGCTTTTCCCCAGATCCGCGTTTTGCCCGGCGGCGGGACGCGGCCCGGCAGCGGCAGCAGCAGCAGAAGACGGCGGCGGCGGCGGAGCGCTGCTCTAGGGAAGCGCTCCCATACGGAGCAGCCAGGCAAACTTGCCCGGCAATGCCCCGCTCCCCTTTCTGTTGGCTGGACGCGCGCACTGGGCAGGGGGCGGTGCTGCAGGGATAGAGACCGGGAGCTGCCCCAGCACCTTCACCTTCACCTCCTTTTTCCTGGCATAGGAAATGGAGGAACTTAGCTGCTCCTGCACCTTCCCACGCTTCTTGGGGCCTCAGCCTCTCCTATGGTTTCATCTGCCTCCTGCACAGGTCTTCCCCCACTGTTGCAGCCTCCTGCAAATTCTCAATATTTCTTTCTCCTGCCTGCATCCTGTGCTCAGCACATCCAGTCATGATCGGCTCTCCTGCTGAACAGGACTGGTGTACAGCACCATCTTACCTTTACGTGTTTGCTTCATGTTTCATTACACTCTTGTGAGGCTCATCTGATTTGATCCGTTTCTCTCTCTGCGCCCTAGAGCAGCATATATTTTAAATACTTCATAAAAATCTTGTAAGCAAGCACTTGAACACTTTTGAAGCATCAACCTTCACTTCAGTAGTTGTATCTCAACTCCTGCTTGCTGCTTTTTCAGGCATGCTGCTCTGGAAAACTCCACTCTGGTTTCAGGCTGCATAAGAGATTGGTCAGAAGGACTGTAGAGCAAAGAATGATGCTTGGTGTATGAACATATAGAGAAAAACAAACCCAAAGTGAGATTTTCTGGAAGTTGGGCTCTGATAAATCTGAATTTTATGATATTCCTTGCATTGGACCACTCTTGGCTGATGCCAAATGGAGAAACCTCCCATTTTTTGGAGGTGCAGGATGTCCATGAGAGACAATTGACAACTCCCTTTGACTCACATGTCTCTGGCTCACACTGCAGTGCAGCTACTACCACTGTAGTTACAGATACGTAAGCCTTGTCCTCCCCTGACGATATCTGCTCCTAGCAGGACTAGCATTTATTTGGCTGCACCCAATACAGACATGTGAAATAGCCTGGCTTTTACTTGTCTTAGCCCTGTAGAAGGGCTGTCAGATGCACTTTGCAAGGCAATACAAAGCATGTTTATAAACTACATGAAAATGCGCATTCAAAATACCCCACTTCCTTTCTGTGAGTGGTACAATGGGCAATGAGCTCTGGAGGATATGACAGTCTGCAGATAGACAGGGAGCAGGCAACATCTGGACACAGAAAGGAGCCATGAAGAATGCACAATGAGTGCCTGTAACTTACCCACTGAGATCTAGAGGGGAAGAGAGATATTAAAACTGTTCTGCTTGGTCAGCTTGTGCATGTTTGTCTAGGTGGTTTCAATGACCTTATATATGCTATGAAATGGGTGCTGGGGCATATGAAATGTTGTGGTTACAGGGGAAATATTCCAAGCTGGGAAGCTGTGCACTGAGAAATTGCAGCTGAACTTTATGTTTGTGCCAAATTTCTACTTGTAGAGACTGTTAAAAAGCCGCAGTTAAAGGCAACATGAAGGGAGGTATTAAAAATGAGCTTCGGTTTATCACAAGACAGCTGTGAAGAAGCATCCTTGTTCAGCAAGGAAAAGGGTTGAGCTTTCTGAAGCTGAGGGCCGCATTTGTACAGGCAGTAGGGAGAGGCTGTACACCAGAAAGGTGTTAGCTTGGCAAGCCAAGAAGCCCAGGAATAAGAGCATCAAATTGAAAAGCTGACTCAGACAAGGACAGAAAAACAAGACCTGGCAGAGCTCAGCCTGTCAGATTTGTTTGCCATGCTAGTCCGAATGGTCACCTTTAGTTAACAAATACACCTAATACCCACTGGGCCTTGGGGCTGCCCAAAATCTTAATAAATTTATTTTAATTTCCACAAACACTCTGTTCTTGATGTTGAATAAACAGTGATTTATTTTATCTAAACCCATCCTGACTGTTGCTTGGCTAACAGCTGGAAGCAGTCCCAAGGACTGGCTAATTTGCCCTTCCACCTTTAAGATATGAAGTTGTCTCTGAGGATATGTAGGTTCCAGCTGAATTCAGGCGTTTGATCTCAAAGGCACATACATATACATCTTTCCTCCTGCAATAATGTCAAAATTCTGCTGGTACCTGAAGCCAAAATATGGGAAAAAAGCCTAGAGATGAAAGAGATCTGGAGAAGGGAAAATGAAGATTGCCGTCCCTGAGACTTCAGCTTTGGAAATGTTATCTCTCACTGGGTGCCTTTATTTTCACCTCTCTAGCTCCAGATTCAAGGTATCGATCTCTGTTATCAAGGTCATCTTCACAACTTGAAGGTACAGGGTAAAAAAGGAAGATTGAACTCCAGAGAGTACTGCAAAATCTATGCAAAGAAGCTCACTTTTTAATTTCAGAAATGCAGAGGATCAGTGTCACTGGTATGAGATGCCTGAAGGGGCTGTTTTTGTTTTTTAGGAGCTTTCTACTATATTCTAACACAGAATAATTATGAATATTTATGTATGTAGCACCAAAAACATGATAAGCAATTTTCAGGCTGGCTTGCAAAATATGTATACCATATTGCAAAAATTAGCTCTCTCTTCTGTGCTTTGTGCCTGGTCATACAGTCTTTCTAAACAGATAGCAAGGAACAGTGGAAACATGTAATTGTAGCATTGCTGCTTCTATTCAGAGCAAGAAAAAAACAGTGCAGTAAGGAATTGCAGTCTGTGTTTAAGTTCAGCACCCTGTCATTCAGAGTATGACACTGTTAAAATGTTGATAATCCTTTCTCTGAGCTCGGCTGAGCCATTGCTCTGACTTAGCTGGCAGAATTTGGCTCTGCTGTTTAGTGAGAGATGGCATTTGGTCTAAATTTGCAAAGATCTGGCTGGTATCATTTTTAAGATATACGTGGAATCCTGGTGTCTGTCTTTAAGATGAAACAGCTCTCAAGATCCTAAGCATTTCTGGCCACAAAAACTTGCAGAGCAATTTACTGAAAGAGTAAAATTAAGCCCTTTGTTCAGGGGAGACTCCTAGCAGGAAAATTGCAGTATGAGGGCTTCAAATTACTTCTGTGCTGCTCAAAAAAAATAGCATAAATTAATATATGCTGTTAAAGAACTGCCACATACTGCTCCAAAGCTGACAGTAATGGAAAAACTATTTCCAATATAGACAGTTTGTTAGTTGACTTATGCAAATAGGCATATTGGAAGAGAGGAGCTATTGCTAAATATAAAGTAAGTCATACTGTCCTAAGTAAAACTTGTGAGTGCTGCCAAAGAGCTATGCAGGCCATCTGTAAGGAACTACAGTGATTTCAATAGGCTTTCAATCAGTCTTTTAATATTTAAAAAAAAAGTGTATTCCTAGTTAATAATACATTCTGCCTTTTTTATATTACGAAATCAAATGTCTATTGGAGTAGCAAGTGGCATTTCCTTCACTGTATCTATTCATGAGTCTGTGTAATCCAAAACATGTCTATTATCTTTTGCAAAGCCCATACAGAGAGAACACTCCATTGCTTCAATATTAACACTTAGTGCAATATTTGTGAATTAAATTGAGGATACAGCAAAAGAGAATCTGTCTGGACCATTCACAAAATGAGCTTTGATATCCTTTCAGTAACTGCAAAGCTGAAGTGGAGACATCAATAATTTAATAGCACTTGGATTGCATCCTCCAGTGCTTGCAGTTTGCTGCCATTTTGGAGAAAAAGAGGACAAAGGCAATATTGTCTCTTAGGCTGTAGTCTTTGCATACTCTAATCCCTTAGTGCTGACAAAGGATACCTTATTTTGAGGGGCATTTTGGCTCTCATGCATGATGATCATAGCTCTGGGAACCGTGGTGGGATGAACCACAAGCCTGTTGTTCAATTACCAGCATGAAATGAGCCACGTGGTGTTGGTACCACCCTGGCATGGAGGGTGTAAACAGCAGGCTTGGTACCCTGTGAGGACTGGGCTTTAACAGCAGACATACAAAACCTCCGGGGACCCAAATTGGCTGGGTGACACCCACATATATGTGAGGTCCAAGACAAGGGCCATCTCTACAGAGGTGAAGTGCTCCTCATTCATTGTCACCTTCTGCCACTGTCATCTCCTGGCACAACTGATTGTATTTCTCAACCCATCTCTACACTCGAGGCTTTTTGTTTCCATACTCTCTCCTTCCTGCTCTCTTAGATGTCCCTGCCCTGTCTCCTACTATGTCTTTCCTGGTGGCAGTGGTGTCTATTCCCAATCTTTAGGCTTTGTAAAGTTACTGTCACATTGCACAGATATACCAGAATTTGCACTGACATTTGCTCTTTCCTCTCAGAATGAAATGTTCACTCTTCTCATCTATTCATCTGGCCCATGTCTTTCAGATTTGGCACCTGTCTCCTATTTCTCTTTCCCTTATCTTGCTCATTTTGATTGCTATTTCCAATACCTGAACAATCACCATCCCCCACAACTTATTTCCCAGCTTTTTCAACATTTAAGTCCTGAGAAACATTTCCTAGTTCTTTCCCTAAGAACTTCATCTTTCCTTACAGCATTCTCTTGAGTCATTCCCAAGAAGCCCTTAGGAATAAGCAAAGGCTACTCATCTGCTGTATTGGAACAGAATACAACCTCTCTTTTTTCTGCTTCACCAACCTCCACTGACAGAGACAGAACAGATACTCTCAGCGTCACATAGGACATGAAGGACCACAGCCAACATGAGGGACCTAGACCTGCCTCTGCCTTTCTCTGCGCACTGGGATGTTGTTTTCTGCAGGAGCTGACATTTCCTATTCCAGGTATGTTGAACAGACCTGCATAAAACTGGACAGATGCTCTGAGAGACAGACAGCAGCCAAAGGTCATGTCTATGATAGTTCAACAGCATTCTCTGAGGCTGATGCTTGCTTCTTATGTCCTTCCAAGCCTGAGCTGATATACCTTACTTTTAGTAGGACTTGGTAGCTTAGCCCAATGTTAGACAGGTTTTCTCCACAAACTCCTTTGGAGAAAATGAGGACAAAATTCTTTTTACAAATATTGTAAAGGTATCTCAATTTTAATGGGGTGCTATGGACAATCATAAGTGATTTGAGCCCCCAAATTCTCTCTCCATTGCAGTGAGCGTCTTTGTAAATCAAAGAGAACGGCAATGCAAGAATCCGTTCACAATAGTTTGTTATCTTATATAGGAAAGAGAGATCCTTAGACAGTGGCTGACCAGAGGAGCAATCCGAGGCTAGGAAAATCATGAACAGCTCCAAGTACCAAAATATTACATGTATGGCTGGAAGGTGAGCAAGCATCTTTCATCCTTATACATAGGGCTTGGCAACTTCTTTCCCAAGTTGAACTCAGAAGACCAAATCTATCCACTGACATCCATAGCTCATGACTTTTGATGCAGAACAGCCATCTGGGCAGTGCCATTCTAGAGCCAAGTTGATAATTTGGAGAGTTCTCAACATTTTCTCATGGGAAGAAAGCTGGGCAGTTGCTGCTGCTGTACATCTCTAGAAGACAGGCTGCCAGCATTCAGGGCTGCTGTCCAGTGCCAAACGGACTCTTAAAAAGCACAACCCTCAGTGACAAACAAAAATTAAAAGGTCCATACGTGCACCTGAGCAATCAAAGCTCCCACATGGTGCCACTGAGCAAGCATTAGAATGATCTCTGCTGTTTCTTCTGTAACTGTGCTGCTAAAGAAAAGAGCTTTTAAATGTTGGTGTTGCTAATGTCACTAAACAGGAGGAGTTCTCTGTCAATGAGTTTTCCTCTGGTCACTCTCATCTCTTCTCCTGATGTAGGCAACTCATGAGAGACCACAATAGCTATAAACATCTCTGAAAATAAATTTAAAAAAACCCTACAACACTGAAGAGAGCTTGTCAGGCAAATCATAAGCATAAAAGAGTACTCTAGAAAGATGCTTACATGTCAGTCTGGTAGAAAAGAGTGTACAGCTAAAGGTTTCTCACTTCACTTCCATCACCAAATACCATCCATGAGGTACAAAATACTACCCGTGAAGTAACAGTCCTGTCCTGGTGCCATGCAAATGCCAAACCTTCCAAGTGCTGAGCCTCTGGAAATACAGAGTTTAAGTTCCTATCTTGTGGAAGACTGGCAAAATAATTTCTTCTGAGTTCAAAAGTGACCCAGCACTATGTACCACATATAGGTATTCAATATCCCATCTGATAACAATACAGTTCTGTTAGTTTCCTTAGAATACCTCTCTTGCAGGTGTCCCTTCCACTTTTCTGGCCTGTGCTTTCAGACAGTTGTTTCTCATTAGCCTGCTTGTCTCTCCTTACCAGAAAGCTGGGTGAAGCAGTGTGTTGCTACTTGAGAAACAGAAACGCACACCACCAGGACCCTCCTCTGGGAACCCATGGATTTTCATGTCACTCCCATGGGGATATAGGAAACCAGCTCGGGCCTCATAAAGACTCATGGACAAGTACTCACGAAGATGAGACACTGCTGCCCATACCACCCTTTACATTTCCGAATATGAATGTGAAAACCCAACTCTATGTGACTGCAGTTAATTCTGCCAGATCACTTAAATCATCAGGACATCATGATTATCACTGTTAGAAACTCTTGGCAGATCTATCTGCACTAGCACAGCTATTTAGTTAAGTGCTTCAGGCTTGGGTCCACTGGCAGGAGGAGCTAGCTGCTGTGCATGCATCTACACTGAATATTTATAGAATCACAGAATGTTCTGGGTTGGAAGGGACCTTAAAGATAATTTAGTCCAACCTCCCTGCCCTGGGCAGGGACACCTTCCACTAGACCTAGTTGCTCAAAACCTTATCCAACCTGGTCTTGACCACTTCTAGGGATGGGACATCCACACTTCTTTGGGCAATGTTCCATTTACCACTCTCATAGTGAATAATTTCTTCCTAGTATCTAATCTAAATATACCTTCTGTCTGTTTAAAGCCACTTCCCCTTGTCCAATCACTGCCCTTGTAAAATTCCCTTTCCATCTCTCTTTAGGTCCTATTTAGGTACTGGAAGGCTTCTAGATCTTCTCAGAGCCTTCCATTCGCCAGACTGAACAACGCCAACTCTCTCAGCCTGTCTTCCTAGCAGAGGTGCTCCAGCCTTCTGATCAGCTTCGTGGCCCTCCTGTGGACTAATTCCAACAATTCTGGGTCCCTAAAGCAAGATCATTGCAGAGGTCATGCTTTCCATTCCCAGGGTATGAGAGATGAAGCCTGGGAGATGTGAGCTTCCCATGGCCCTTTTTTCAGCATATATTCTGACTAGTACAGATGGGTTTTGGATAAAGCACATAAGCATCCACTCTCATCCTGTTCAGGTGCAAAAATGTAAGGTTTTCCCCATAATACAAGAGTAACTAATCTGAAAAGAGGAAAGGAGCAAATCCTGAATGCCAACAAAACAACCAGTTCTTCAGGAGATTTGCCATAGAAGATAATCATCTGAGCATATCCAGTGCTTTCAACTGTTTCAAATTTCATAAAATCTCAGGTTCAGGCACTTTGTCAGGCTTCTTTTAAAATCTCTGACAGTGGATTTGAATGCATTGACTATGTCACTCAGATTTTGTCAGATAGAAATCACAGCAGCAGCCATTGGAGACACTGTCCTCAGCCCAAAGAAAATGGATTTCAGAAATGTTGCTTTCCTTGGTGATAGCAGGGGCAGAGAGCATTGTCAGGCAGGGTCAGCTTAGAGACTATTTTCATTTAAGCCTTCTATGAAGCAGTGACTGTTAAGGGCAACACATTTACCATCTGTGCAAACACAGATTTTCACCTGCAGTACTCTTCAGTGGCAGTGTCTGAGCAACCTGACTTGAGAAATACATTTGCTTGACTGCCCATTCTAATTTCCAAAGCAGTCTGTTGTCTGGAGTCCCAGCTGTACACGACTTGCTTTTAACTGGGTTTTATTTTTGTATTGTAAGGACGGAAGGAAAACCAGTGTGATATGGCTACAATATATAGACTGAACAAGAAATATCTTTATTTGCTGAGGATGTGAGTTATTTCAGGATATTTTCATATAGTCTGATAAAAATGGCATTTCTATAGAAACAACTGATGAAACAAATAACAAAGAGGAGATGCCTTGCTAACAGTCAAAAGCCAACATAATGCTCAGCAGATGCATTACTAGAGATGAGTAAATATTCTGCTGTTTTTGGCTTTTAAAATACGCAATCCTTCTCCCTCACTTACATGGTTAAATCAATTCACATCAAGCATCGATGTGTGCTTTTTATTTGTGAATAAGTAGAGGTTTGATTTAAAATATCTCTCCTTTACTTAGTCTCAGGGTTGCCCAGCAGCCTTTACTCAGTGAGGTGTTGCTGCCTCAGAGTGTCACCCCAAAAGTACATCAGAACTGAAGAAAAAGTCAGTCAAGGCTCTGTGGATGGATCTTTGAGGCTATTGAACACACACACTGTCTCTGCTCAACTACCATGTTCTCCCACCAGCAAGGAGGCTGACGTTGATTGGATACAATCCAGCTTTTCTTTCACGTATGCACATTTCTTTAAGAACACATGTATTTTCTTTCCTTCCACAGAGAGTCATGATGTGTTGTACATGACACCACTGTGCATAAGTCCCTTCTTTGCTGGCTCAGGACTCTCACTCTTCCAGATGGATCCTGCGGACAGTGTTGATGTGCAGTGCACCCACTGCTTTGAGGAATGATATATTGTTATTCTTTCTGAGATCAATGAGTAGTTCTCTACTTAGTTAAACCTTTAGCACAGGTGACAACTTACTGCTGAACATTTTGTCCTACCAGACTCAACTCCTTTTCACCAGGATTACAAAATTAATAGCTAGAGTGGAAAGCCCATACATCATGGTACATGAACTGCAACAACTATGTTACAACATGAACTACAGAACTGACCAAAATCCCCGCCAAACTGACCTAGGAGGATGTGAAGATGACCACATAGCAACCACTTGGTAAGAAAACAGCAAATCAATGAAGAGCAAGAAGAATCCAGACCATAATATTGCTATTGGTCCAGGCTATCATGATAGGGGTGAGGATCTTAGATTATAAGGGTGTAATTGCCACGGGGTTCATCTTTTGAGGTACCTAGCTGGAGCTACCAGATCTAGTGATTGATCTGTGCTAATAAATCTATGTGAGGGAGATGAGAGCTTAGTGCCAGAAATTTTTTTAATAAAAGGGAACACAGGTAAGACTTGTTTGTTGGGTCAACCTCTTATTATCATTCATTTTCCCTTCCCCAGCAGACCTGCATGGTGCCAACCACTCTGCCCTACAGCTAGTCTGTTCTTGACTTCAGTTTCTGTCTTCTGGCAACAAACCACCAGGATTATCTTCTTCTGTGGTCACTTACTTTTTAGACAGCTCATCACAATACTTATCATCTCTGTAACAGAGATAATACTGTTATGTTGACAGACTTACCCTTCTCACCGAGGCCACTGCCATATTTTCTTTGCTGTTCTGTTCCCTCCCCTGTTATAATCCTCTGAGAAACCATTTGGCTTTAGGCTCTCATGCTTTTCTCTGCTTTGGAAGACCAAATCCATGTTCCAGAAAGTCATGGGAAACTATTTGCTTGTGGCAAGCTAAGGAAAAAGGGGATGAATAAGACTGTCAAGGCTTGTGAGAAGACTGATGATCTTTTAAAATCTCATGAAGTAGCTCTTGTTGAGAGAATAATTTTTGAGTTCACCTCCAAAGACTCTCAGAGATGCTCTGGTGGGAATTTCTTTATTAGAATAGCTTAGCAGATCCTTGCAAGGGTGCTGGTACTTATAATTTATAGGATAAATATGAAGACACATGAGCATGATTTATTGATAGAGCATAAGGTATATATAGTGCCCTTCACTGTATTATTAAAACGGAAGGTAAATAATTAATGGAATAACGAAAAGATACATAAAACTGTGGCAGTTTTGATCAGAAGCATTCCTGTCTTGTGGTAATTAATGTGCAATAAATTCTGAGTATATTTTATATCTTTGTGGCAAAAAAGATGATTTCCTCATTTCACCTGCATGCTGAGACACTCTGTGTGGCTGCAGAAGCCAAGCAGCTTGTGTGAGAGAAATCAGGGAGGAAAAACACTTATGGCCCTCAGGCTTGAGTGCCACCCCACACTCTGGATAGGATTACTGTCTGGGGGTGCTGACCATTTCTGTCTGGTTGACCCTCAGAGCAGTTTCAGGTGAGGAACAGCTCAAATAACATGTGTTAGTTTAGCAAAGTGCAGTGCTGACCATTCCCATGGGAAGTATTACAGGAAAGTACCGGCTGGCTTCAGCAACCACTGCCAAGGCCTCCCTGCCTTGCTGTCCAGGTAGGAGAACTCAGATGTGTTCATGAGGTCCACAGGGAATCATTGCTAAGTTCAGCACCAGCAAAGCCTCAAAGAGTGAGAGAGAGGCCTTCTACTCACACCACTCTATCTGTCAAATCCTTTTGTAAAATCAGTGGTGCTCTCTTGTCTGGCCTGAAAATGAACAGTACAAAAATAAAACTTTGCCTTCACATTTTGCTTCAAGCAGAGGCACAATCAATTGATTTCAATAGATTTTGGAACAGCCCTACATAGTCTTCACTGTCCTAGAAGCACAAAAAGCCAACAAGGTGCCAAAGGACACATTAAACTTGCCACTTTGGTCAGCCAGACTTGAAGAAGCAACATGTTCTAAGAAAAAGATTAGAAAATACTGCTCTTGAGGTTTAACTGCAAGAAACTTGAAGAATTATTTCAATGTGTTTCTTGCATCCCAAACCAATATAAATTGGGAATGACCATATTAAGTGGCAGATGGTGGTGGTAGGACAATTTGACACCACATTTCTCAGCAGTCACTGAACTAAGCGTGGCTTTAATACGATTCCAGTTCCTTTAGGGAGTGCACAGCAGAGTTCCACCAGCTGATGAAGTGCAGTCTGGCAGAGCAGTATCAAAGAAGCACTTCTAACACTCTCAAGGCTCCTTTCTGAGAATCTCTGAATGTAATTTAGAGCAGATCTATTTATTCCTCCTGCTAGGGGCATCTACAAGCACCAGATGTAACAGCAGTAACTGCTCAAACACCCCTGGCAGAGTCACGTGGTAGGAATATGTCTGATCATAAGGTTAGAATCATGTCACTCGTGGCTACGTAATAAGTCTAATGGGGCATCTTCAAGTCATTTTGGTGATTCCTACTTCAAGAAGAGCTTAATGACCTAAAATAGTGCAGTTGTCATCTTTACCATCTCAGGAACAGGGCTGCTCATCAGAAGACATGAAGCTGAGGGAGATGTTTTCTGCCAAGCATTTAAAAAATTGAAATGTTCATTTCAATTTTTCATGAGTTAATCATGGCTCTATCTCTCTGACACTGCAGTTAAGGCTGTTGACTGACATAAAGGTCTATCTTTATAGATTTAGGTGCTTTCAGTGTTCATAATGGATAAAACTTGTTCCTGGCTGTAATTTTGCTGTAATATTTCAGCTTTCTGAAGGGATAAACCCACCTAGTGCTTAATTTCTTACAGAATCAGGGCATTTGTGGTGAATCCTTCCCAAACAGTGGGCCCACAGGCCCTTGTGGGAATATGTGCCTGTTCTCACATTGGAAGAATTTGTCTCCCAGCTCTATCATCTTTATTCATCTCACCAACGCCTATCAGTGCCCATAGAGAGGGTGTCAGAGGATGGATCCAGACTCAGCTCAGTGGTGCTGAGCAATAGTATAAAAGGCAATGGGCAGAGATTGATGCACAGAGAGTTCCACTTGAACATGAGGAAGAATTTCTTTGCTGTGCACTGGAACAGATTGCCCAGAAAGGTTGTGTAGTCNTGAGAGAATAATTTTTGAGTTCACCTCCAAAGACTCTCAGAGATGCTCTGGTGGGAATTTCTTTATTAGAATAGCTTAGCAGATCCTTGCAAGGGTGCTGGTACTTATAATTTATAGGATAAATATGAAGACACATGAGCATGATTTATTGATAGAGCATAAGGTATATATAGTGCCCTTCACTNGGCTGAAAGGCAACCGAGCACTACAGTCAGTGACCAACAATAAAAACAAGCTCCTCCAAGTTCCAAAAGCTTTCCAGTGGCTTCTAATAAAGCATGGCATGTCTAACAAACGAGCCATCAGACATGATGAATAAATGACATCCATGTCCGCGGAGCTTTCTGTGTCTGCCTTCCTGAAACACCTCTGGCCTCGGGCACGCCAACATTGCCAAAAAAAGAGAGGTCAGGTTTCCTGCGTTTCCACGCCCATGTTCCCGTGTGTGCACACTCGCTATGGATGCGGGTGGCCTGTATTCAGACCAAAGGAGACCGGCCGGGACAACACGCCCTCGGCCTGCAAAAGCCCAGGACAAACTCTGCCACCAGGAGCCCCCGGCCATCCGCAGCAGCTGGCGGCATTTACTACAGTGTGGGGGAAACAGGACCGTGACTGACTCATAAAAAATTAAATGAAAATTCAATTCGCTCAATCCAACTCCCCATGCGGCGGGCGGAAGTGATGGCAGCCGGGCGGAAGTAACCGCCGCGGGGCAGGGCGGAAGTGCGGGCGGGAGCGGCGGGTGTCAGCGCAGGTGAGCGGCGGGAGGGGCGGTGGAGGTTGGGAATCTGTGCCTCAG
>VYZS01017385.1:7602-31183 GCA_013400695.1 Neodrepanis coruscans
CTGCCCCCCGCCCCGGGCGGGCGAGCAAGGGAGGCCGGGGCCGGGGCGGGCGGCTGGTTGTGTCCGTGCGATGCGCCGGGCGGAGCGCGGCCGGCCCCGCCGCCGGCGTGCAGGGCAGCGACTGGAGCCCGTGTCGCAGGAGGTGGCTCTAGAGCGGAATTCCTGCGTCGTTCCTGTCTGCGGCGCGTATCTGTAGACGGGCAAGCTGCGAGATGACAGATAACACAGATACTGTCAGCTTGCCCTTTAAAAATGATCGTTTAAAGCGAGCCAGCCAGCCTTCTAAATTTGTATTTGGTAATTCTCAGCTACCATAAACAACACCTGCTTTTCTTTCTCACGTCTTGAAGGATAGGTGGCACATAAAATAAAGGGAATACTTAGCAGCCATTGGAGGAAAGCAGTGGAACAGACTGAGGGTACTCTTGTCAATTTACAATCGATGGAGGTTATAGTTACTGTAACTGTTCTCAAACTTCACTTGCAGTGAAAGTATGCAGGATTTGCTGGAATTAAGTGACCTTAAGTTGCTGTTCCTGTGACGTATTAATTTGTATAAATTACTTTATATTCAATAGTGTACTATGACTGTAAGGGAGAGAAGAGATCAACCACAACTGCGTAAATGTAGGAAGCTTTTAATTATTTTTCTATTTTATTTTTTACTTGTGTTCTGGTTTATAAGTGTAATTTACTCATTATGTCTTCATCATGGTATCTCTGTGGTGTATGCTGTTGGCAACTATCAGATAATAAAAGGTAATATTCTAGAGTTCTGGGTATGCTTAGGAAATGTTGTGATGTATCTAGAAGGGTACTTCAGCTTTTACTGGCTGAGTTCAAAGATAAGCTTTATGTATACTTTATTTTGATTGAGTCACCTGTGCAAAATTCTCATTTTCTTTCAGATACCTCATCAATACCTTGCAGATGCAATGGAGGCAATGTTGAAAACCTGATTGTAGTTAAAACATAAAGAAAAGGTATTCTTAGCTGTGCAATACTCTTTTAATATCATTCAATGCCTACCATTTCAGAAGATGAAAAGGAAAATGGTTCTGGAAATAATGGAAACACTGAAAACAGACCTGGGAAAGAATCCCCAGAAGCTTCTCTCCGTGATCCCGTGAAGCCATTCTGCATGTCAGACAGCTCCACTGCATCGTTGGTGTCCAGGGGAGATGGGCATTATCCATGGGGTTGTCCTGTGACTCATACAAGAGAGAAATTTTATACCATCTGCTCAGACTATGCTTTTTTAAACAGAGTAACATCTATTTGTAAAAGCCCAAGTGCTTCAGTTAGTGCCTGCCTATCAGGCAGTGCTGCCTTAAATGGTGGAAATAACACACCTAATTTACTCAGTGTTCAAACTGGTGCTTCAGAGATAATCTACAGTGAAGATGCTAACTTGGAAAGCCTGCCTGGCAATCTTGGAAAGCTTCCACTGGCATGGGAAATAGACAAATCGGAGTTCAATGGCGTGAACACCAATCTGAAGAACAAAGCAGGTGAGTGAGGTGGTGAAGTTCTGATAGAAAGTAAAAAGCTCCATGTTTACAGCGTGTTTGCGAAGGAGGCTGGCCAGCACATGTATTCCTTGAGGAATTGCTCTAGAAGAGCCTGTACTTCATTTCAAGGAACCTTCTCATTGGGAAAGAAGAAAGCAAGATAGGAGTGAAAGTCAAGTGACTCTAAAAGCCTGGAGAAGTGGCTCTAAAACAAGGCTGGCTTCTGCTTAACTGTGTATTGTTTGGGATGGTTTCTGATTTTTTTTCCCCACTGTATTTTTGAAGTGATTTTTTTTCTTTTGTTTTAATAGGACCTAATGCATTGTGTAGAGATTACTTTTTGCTTGTTAAGTACAGTCACTTGCAGAAATGTTTTCAAGATACTTGAGATGTATTTTGAAGTTGAAGATGGGGTTTGTTTATGACAAGAAGTCAATGGAATCATGAGAGTTCCCTAGGAAAGCAGTAGGTTTCTGTAACAGAATTTATTTTGATTTGCTACATGTACACAGTGTTAGGAATCCCATTTCTTTAAAACTGGTGTCTTTGCTACCTCCTTTGTTCTTTCTCTGCCTAGTCACAGATTGCAACTGTGAATCAAACACTTGCATACCCTGTTGGTTTTCTTTGTCCCATAATCCCTCTGTTTTTTTTTTTTTTCCTTAATGGCTTGGCTAGCTAATCAAACTGCTGTTCTCTCTACATTAGTGTGAAACTGATTTAACAAAACCAAAAAATGTGTTTGGCAAGTTGCCATTGCCTTTTCATGTGTACATAAAATGTCCTTAAATAGAAGTAGGAAACAAATTATAATATCTTAGAAGGTGGTCATAATTTCTAAATATATTTGATATATTTAATCTGGGTGTGATGGCTTCAAAGTGGAACAGAAGTATTTCTGTTCTAGCACGTGGCTCAACTCTCCATCTCCCACTGCCTCAGTGGCTTACAAAAAGGAAAAAACCTCAGGTATATATTATCTTTACTGAATTTGCATGCAAGTTTTCATCAGAAGCTGGTAACAAGGTTGGCAGTGAAAAACAGACATTTCATTATATTGCCTGTGCATTTAATGCTAGGAGATGAGAAGTCCATGTTGGTCTGAGAGTCTGTTTCTGGGATGGCTGGTTTAAAGCATTACAATAATCAGATTGACTTAACTCTCTAAACAGTTGGACAGGACATCATTAATTCTGTTCATGATCTAAATACCTTGTTGATTGCAGAGCTAATGGCAGCTTTACAAACCTGTTGACAGTCTTGATTATGTATTTGAGCTTTTTCCTTTCAATTAATGTTTAGTCCCAGTTTGCACCTACTAACACAACCAATGTCTCTTATTTGAGCTGTATGTTTTTATGAGAAGTATTTAAGAAGAAAGCTATGAAAAGTAAACTAGGCATTCCTTTATTCCTGAAATCTGTTTTGCAGGCAACATGAAGAAACAAGGGATGAAGAAAAAATATGTGGACAAAAAAAACAAACAATATAGGGAGTGTCCTCAGCGTTCAGCTCTTGAAGATGTGAAGGAGAGGAAAGTGTTGGACCTTCGAAGATGGTAGTATTTATGAATTGCATTTAAGATTATCTCCATACAGTTTGTCACTAAACACTGTTGCTAGTTTTCTGATTTAAAACTACTTAATAATGTCTTCATAACTTTTTTTTAGTAGAGGTGCAGTTTACTCCAACTTTACATATTAGAAGAGACTGTACACTATTAGTACATTACCATTTTTTCCTACAGGATCATTTGTACAGAACTCCCATGGGACTGTTAGAAATCTGACTGATTTATATGAAATAGGGTAGTGGCATCTGACAAAGAAACTGGTTAACATACTTACTCAATTTTTTTTTCTAAGAATACTGTTGTTTGTTTTCTAATACAGGTGACATAAAAACATTTAATATAACATAGCACACCACTCACACGGCATACAAAAAAGTAGTTCAGATTGGTCCTCTAACTAAATCAAGATGCTTATTAATGTGTTTGGGTTTTTTTGTTTAAGGTATTGTGTTAGTCGACCTCAATACAAGACTTCCTGTGGAATATCATCCTTAGTATCTTGCTGGAATTTCTTATATAGTACACTGGGAGCTGGAAGGTAAGTCACACAAAGACTGCTTTGCTGCTAGAGTGTCTAAAATATGTTACTAGTTACTTTATTAAACATTACTTTTTTCCTTTTTTTTTTTTTCTTTTTCAGTTTACCACCCATCACGCAAGAAGAAGCTTTGCATATACTGGGCTTTCAGCCCCCATTTGAGGAGATTAGGTTTGGTCCCTTCACTGGAAATACAACTCTAATGAGGTATGTTTGGTTCATTTGATGAAGCTAAATTGTTAATGTATGCAAAAATAACATAGAGCTAAGAGATAGAACCTTTACAAATACAACAGTAATTCATTTATTTAAAAAAAAAAGTGGCTAACACAAGTTAGTCCTGTTCAGCTTTAGGATAGTGAAGCATACCTGGGGACTCTGACACGGCCCAAAGAAACTTTTCAATGAGTTGTTTGCAGTGGCCATTTTGTATAGTGTGATGTTGCTACACAGGTCAGGTGAATGTGAAATTCCATTCGGTTTTTAGTTCAGTTTATTCAATGGTTGTATAATTCTCTAATGAGTCTCATCTCCTGGCTAGGAATTTTTTCTTGACACTCATTTTCCAGTTTTTGAAAATGCATGTTAAATGCTTGCTAATATCACTGAAACAGCCTGAAAAGGCAATTGATACACTAGTAGCTTTATGTAAATTATAAATTAAGAATTTAAAATGAGGTAGTGCTGCACCTTTGCTGCAATGGACCTGTTTGGGGATGTGGGAGTGGAACCAAAACAAAAACATGGGGCTGAAGCCATAGAACACTTCAACTTCAAAATTTTTTATCTCTTCTGCTCTGCTGCTTCCTGTTATTTATAAGTTGGACCTAAAATCTTTGGGCCATTTTTTTTTGTATTAAAGAAATTTTAGGATTAAACAGAACCAAGGAGCATATTGTACTTGAGTGTTGAACATCCTGACAGGGCTTTGGTGTGTTACTGTTCTGTGAAATTAAAAAAATTTTGCAGTGTTCTTGCTTGCTTCATGAGTTGCATTTGATTCAGTTTTTTTTTTTTTTTGGCAATACATAGTGTTGAAAGCAATATATAGTATTTGACTCAACAGGTTGGTGCTGGGTTTGAAAATCTGGCAGCAGTCTGTTCTCCAGCCAGCATACTGGCTAGATCATTGAAAAGTGCAATGCAAATTTTCTTATCTGCCTTAGGAGACTCAGATCCATGATTTGTATCTTTTCAGGAGTTTGTCAGGGGATAATAACCCTTTCAGACCAAGCTGATAAAATGTTCAATCTCTTTAAGTCAACAATCTGTACAGACAAAAGTTAAACTTGTAATTCTTCTTTGATTTCCCCTGTGAGTGTCCTGTGTACATCAGAGAAGTTACCCTTCTTTTTGTTATTTTCTGCCCCTGGTCAAATAATTCTAAATTACTTGGCAGACTGGGAAACAGGAGGGCTGGGAGCCAACCCCATCACCCAACATAGCTTTATGATTGAGGTATTATCTTCAGACATGTGAATTTAAATCTTGTAATGTGGAAAAATTAAAGACTTGTCAGTGAGGAGTTGCAGTATGGGACTCCTGTAATGCCTGGGCTTTGTGAAGCTTATGTGACAGAAACTCAAAACGATGTGCAGAAAAGTCTTGCTTGAAGGGTCGTTTCTGGTGTCTTAGATTTCAAGTAGCTTACAAAGTTTGTAGTTGAAGTTTGGCACCTTGGAATATGGGTGTCTTTCTAAAGGCTGAGGAGCTGAACATTAGAGCTGATTGGACTGAGCACAATAGAACCATCATTTCACATCCAGAACCTTTGGATGTTGCGGATCTGTGTTGGGTCTGAAAAAGCAAAATGAAGGAAAAGGCTTTTGCATATTTATTTCTCCTTTATATCTTACGTTTTGATTGCATTTGATACCATGGTCATCTACAATCTATATACTAGTGTGGTAGGTACTTTAGTTTTCCTAA
This sequence comes from Neodrepanis coruscans, assembly GCA_013400695.1. Taxonomy (NCBI): domain Eukaryota; kingdom Metazoa; phylum Chordata; class Aves; order Passeriformes; family Philepittidae; genus Neodrepanis; species Neodrepanis coruscans. Next base: position 13,154 of record VYZS01017385.1, read on the forward strand.
ACTGTCAAGCACAGGAGAAGAAGGAGGAAATAAAATTGCATTTAATAACTCTTGAGTTACTACAATTTTTAAGCTTGTTGTTTCAGATGGTTTAGGCAAATAAATGATCACTTCCATATCAAGGGATGCTCATATGTTCTGTATAAACCTCATGGGAAGAACAAGACAGCTGGAGAAACGGGTACGTAGCTAATCCAAAGGCATTCATCTTACAGTGTATAAACTGAAAAATCCTGCACTGTGTAGCATTTGACAGGACAAAGTCTGTAAGTAGTACTTCCAGTTTGAGATAAGGTATCAAGTAGTTCCAAGTTGGCTGATTTTTCTGTTCCTGTTTTTCCTCGTATTTTGCTAAAATTTTCATTTATACTTCTTTGTTACGATAATTTGTATTTTGTGCTGTGTATTCTGCTGTCAAAGAACTGGAATTTTAAAATATCCCGGAGAGCACTGCGTTTCCAGTTCTGTGTTAACATGTGGGAAGATTTGTTTGCTGGCATGCACCGGGAGAGCAACACATATTTGTTGCAGCTTTTTAGTAATCTGTATGTATCAAAATTTAAAATGTCTAGCACAAAAGTATTAGTCCTTAATAAATATTTTATACTTTTGAAGAGCCCAGTGTTAAAGTCAATGAACTCATCCATTCTGCCTAACTTTAGCTAACATCTGTTTCTAAAAGTTAGGTGATTATTCTCAATTAGCTTATGAAGCTGCATTTCTATGTCTACCTTTAAATGTGCTACCTTAAAAAATTAATTCTACTTTCATACACAGTTTATTAGCTTTTGGTATTGTCCAGGTTATTATCTTCTAATTGAAACATTTTTAAAAGCATAAAACCACACTGAAGAATATTTTTAGGAGAGAATATTAAAGTGGAAATAATTTTTTTTGTTGTTCCTGAAAATTGTTGAGAAATTTCACAGTTGAAAATCTTGCATGTTTCAGTGCCTCTTCTAGTCTTTTCCTGAAACTGATTATTGTGGTCACATTGCAAAACAATTTATGCCCAACTGTGTCCCTAAGACTAGGAAGCTCCAAGAAGCTTATGATACCAAATGATGTGTGCTACCTGTGATTTGGGGCAGCAGGACTGCATTGTGCTGCAGTGTGTATTTCTTATGTTTAGAGATACTTTTGGTTCCTTTTTTTTCCCCCCCAGAACAATAATTTTTAATACAATTTTGATCCAAATACAATGCACACTTTAGTATGTGTCTCTGATACAAACTGTGTGGCAGATATTTAATTTCCTGCCAGGCACAGAAAAATAACAAGATGTTTGAAATCAAAACTCTATCTTGTGCGTGCCTGTCAGGTCATGTCCTCTCATTTAAAAAGCAATGTAACTACTTTTCAAAGCACCTTGGCCTGTAACCTGATCTTTCTTTGCAGCTGCAGGGGCCCTTGCAAAGCTAACGCGTGGACTGAAGGATGAATCAATGGCCTACATCTACCATTGCCAAAACCATTATTTTTGCCCAATTGGATTTGAAGCAACTCCAGTGAAAGCTAGTAAAGCCTATAGGTAAGATACCATGTTTATGCATGTTTTAGCGGAAGAAACATACAGAAATGTTTACTGCAAGTTGATACCATTTTTCTTTCCTAAGTAGCATTTCAGCATATGTTATAAAGGCATTTATGTCTGAGCTACCAAAACACTGCAATGTGATTTGAAAGGATTGACTTAAAATTAAACATAACTAAGTAGACTAGGTTGAGAGAACTTAAAAAAACTACGAGTGGTACAAAGGAATTGTTTAAAGACATTTTAGCCAGCTATAGAGAGGGTAGTTATTTACTTGAAGGAGAAGTGAAGGTAACTAGTCTGAAAAATAAAAACATATGGGCTGAAAAAAAGACAGGTGGTTCTTCTGATTTAAAACAATAAAAAGCCAGCTAATTATGGAGGGACTCTGTTCCCAGAGAGCTTGGAGGGGAAAACCAAAGACATATGTGTATGTTGCAATTTTTCCTTAGAAGCAAAAAATGTACAGTGATATTAATCCATCGTAGGGTGGACATGATAACATTTACACTTAGAAAACAGTGTTTGTGTACCGCAAAAACAAGGACTGTGCAGATATTGCAAGATGGTGGTTGCATACTTTTTTGCAGTGTTGACTAATAATGATGATAAACTGCAACTACTGGAGTGTAAGGTATAAAAAAGTAAAGATAACTGAATAATTTATTACCAGGAATTGGCAGGGGCTGGGAGGAGAGAAGCTAGAAGAGATTTTTGGACTACTGCAGTTGGAGCACTTCTAGAAGACCAGGAGAAGCATAATATGACAGTTTTTTTAGAATAAAAATACAGTTACTTGAATAATTTCAGATTTCTCAGGGTGACATTACTCATGATAATATAATAGGATAGTTGATAAAGGTTTCAATTAAATTTAGGTTTTAAAAGAGTATAATAGCATTGATATTCATGACTTTAGGGGAAATCTTGCATTAAAATCACAGATTTTAAGTTTGAAAATATTAATTGTTGAGATTATTTATGCTTTGTAAAACATTTAACCTGCTGCTCTATATAGTAGAGTACTCTCTTACGGGGAGTAGGTTGTTTTACCTCATTCACAGAATCAAATTACTCTTTTTCCTCTCTCAGAGTAGTTACAAACACAGTATGTATTGGAGATTTCTGTTGGATTTCCTTGAGGTTCAACCACTGATCAGTATTTATTAGTATTATCATAGAGCATAGGAAGACAATCCGTGAAAAAATTAGCAGGTACCAGGAGTGAGGAATATTATACAAAGAAAGAATTGGTCAGTATAAGGTGAGCCTCAGTCTTGCTGTTTACTTGCTAAGCAGTCTGACTTTGGCTGTGTTGAAGAGGTAGGGTCACATCAAGGGATGGAGAATGCTAGCTCTGCTTTTGGAGTTCAAAATGTTAATTTTTTGGATGCGATAAAACACAATCGTATGAATCTAATTTGATCTCAGTGTGAGTCTTACCATAGGATTAATGAAAGCTTTTACTATACGAACAAAAGAACACAGGTTTTTATTATGATTGTGTTCATTGATGTGCCATCTTTGTGAGAAAAATGTGGAAAATACGTCCCAAATACAAATCCAACACATCAGTCTGCTTAAGTTTAACAAAACATTAGTGGCTTACATACTCAATCAGTTACTAAGAATCTGTACTGGAAAACCAAAGTAAAAAAAAAAAGTTTACTACATCAAAACTGCAGATTATGAAACAATCTGGTTCAGTGCATTATGAGTAAATGAGTCATTAGTAATGGGTTTCATTCTTCACCCATGACTGAAATGGATTCCCAGTCACTAGTGATGCTATTTTTAAATCAATATTAGATTTTTTTCCTAACAGTAGTTCTCTTCTAACAATGTAACATGAAGTAATAAGTTCAGGGAGGTTTTATAGCGTTCCTGTAGGCTGGAGATAAGACCAGAAGAGTATCCTGTTTTCTTTGTGTTTTCTGGTCCTACTAAAAAGGTGTTTTGATTCTAGAAGCACTACCAATAGATTCTGGAGCAGTTCTTGTTTACCTGTTTTTGCGCTGTTTAAAAGTAAAGCTTTTCTTTAAAAATCAAGCTAAGAAACATTTGCAGTTTCAAAAACACTAGGTAGATAGTTTGCTAGGCTGAGCTTAGTAGATAGGTTACTAGGCTGAGCTTAGATACAGTTCTTAGGTCACCCACAGACTTCCTATATGATCTTAGGTTGCTGGATTTGGACTCGGGAGACCTGGGTTCAGTTCCCAGTTCAACCACAGACTTCCAGTGTGACTTCAGGTAAGTCAGTTAATCTATCCTGTGTCTTGGTTTCCCATCTGTGCAATGATGGCATACATTGTTATTTTACCAAGAAATTTTTATAAATAAACAAATTATTGCGAGCAATAAAGCCATATACTGTCTTAATACCCTAAGCGGAAAAATCTCAGGTTTTGTAACAATTGAAACTCAAGTAGTTTTTCACAAGATAGTTATCCACAGGAAGTCACAGAACAATCCTTTGTATCAGTCTACCCTGATGCCTGTCACAAATTTCCCTGACAAGGTTTCTGCAGGCTTTGAGTTTCTTGGAATTTGATCACAAACTTGAACTAGTATCAGTTGAATGGTTTGAATTTTTAACATGTGGTATTGGATGCTTAGGAGGAAGCATTTGAAGTCATCAGTTGTGTTCCTACAGGTTACCCTACAGCTGTTAATAACAACTGTCAGTGGAGGTGTCGTTTAAAAATAGAGGAAAGGACTCTTGTGACTGTTAGACAATCACAGAGCAGGAGGAAGATGTTTGCTCCACATTCGTGTGGCTTTCCACAACTTTTATTTCTGTTTATTTTTTTATTATATTTAGACCATGTACCAGGCTGCCTTTCATCTAAGTAACACTATTTTTAATGAATATCTGTCTTCTTTCCAATTAATATGCAGTAGCTTCTACAAGGCTTGCTTCAGGCCTTGTGAAAGTAAAGGTTCCCTGTATGCAGTTGCAAACACTGTTTATAGTACAGGAGCTGGTTTTTAGTTTGGCTGAGGAAATTTTAAATGTTAGAAAATCCTAAAAAAACCAATAGAATGTTAATATCTCTTTTTCTTTTTAGTATGCACAATAAATCTTACTAGGATTGTATCTTCTATTGAACAGAGGTCGTGTCTTGCAGCAAGAAGTAGAATATTGGATCTTAATTGGAGAGCCAAGCAGAAAGCATCCAACAATACACTGTAAAAGGTATGTTACTTGGTAAGAATATAAAACAATGTTTTTTTTCAAAATAGCTTGTATTTCTCTACTCAGGGTCACCAAGTGACTTTTTAGATCTTATGAATGAATGTATATAGATATATCTATCGAACAGAAACAGATCGTGCTTTAGTGAGAAACTCTGTGTTTTGACCTTAGGGCCGGCTGTGCAGTTTTATGACACCTGTCAGGACACATGTGGGCTGTTGAAAGCCAAAGCCCATCTCTCTTGTTTGAGTGTGACACATCTCACCTTAGTGAAGAGGAAAAGACACCTCAGCTGTCAGCAGTTGTGCCAGTTCCAACTTACAGCCTGTATGGCTGTAGCAGTTTGGAGGAGTTTACCCTGCAGCTGAGGACATCCACAAGCTGTGTCTGGGCTCTGCAGAGGATATTCTGCTGCTACCAAGATCTCCTAGCTCAGGTGCAGCTACAGCCTGTACTCTGTTGTGTACAGCTTACCTGTGCATTAAGACAGTACATTTATGATGAGGTTTAGCTCATACAAAGTTAGTGTCTAAACTAGACATACAGACTAGGAGACTATGTAGAAATTTAATCAATAAGTTCTATTTGTCATGATAAATTGATAATACAGTTTTCTCAGCTTAACTTCGTAACTGTCATTCGTAATGCTTAGTATTAATTTCTGAAATTAGGGAACAGTGCAAAATAGTAATATTTGTCAAGAAACTAATTCCATGGCCAAAACATAAGTTTTAGCAAATAGCTCCTCTGTCACTCAATTTAATTCTGGAGTGACCATGATACATTAGGAGAAATAATAACAAATAAAAGTGATAAAACAAATAATAATGATAATATGTTTTTTCTTTTTTTTTGTTTTGTCAGTGATGTGACTATGTCAATAACTGCAAATAATTGGGTGTTTTGGACTAATGAGATTAAGTGCAACAAAATTAAAGTCACATTATTCATGTGGTTACTGTGCTGAGAAATGGTATGTTATATATCCCAATGAGAGAACTTCATCCTGTGGTATGTTAACCACAAATGGCATAGGAAAAGGTTTCTGAATATAGAATATAACCTTTGTAATATTAATTTTGATTGTGGATACATTCTTCCTTCTGTACGTTCCCAGTGAGAGCTAGCGGAAAGTTCTGTGCCTAGGGCAGGAGGGGAAAGGTTGGGGTACAAGTGCATTTTCTGAACTTGGAGGGTGGTGTTAGAGAGAAACAGGTCATTAGACACTGATAGAAATGAAACGGTGATGTGTCGGTTAAAAGAGGTCTGGAATATGAAGATAATTGTTTTGTTTGTACTAGAAGGAACCATGCATCTTTGAAGAGCTAAGTGGATGGATGAAGAATGATTGAATTGATAGTTTAGAATTAAATAAGATGGAGGAGTGAGTTACAACAAAAATTGTCTGGTAAAAGCAGATTTAGTGTACAGAGAAAACCAAGGGTTTGAACAAAATAATGCAAAAGGTAAGAAAGGTTTCAAGAAAAAAGAGCTAGTGTTTCTTGCTTAAACCACACTTTTTCCTTTCACAGACTGAGGAATTGGTAAGTGTACAGAATGTAACTAATAACTCATGGTGCTCTTACTCATTTTGGAAGGTGTTTTCCAAGAGCAGGAATAATCACTGTGAATGCTTTGATTAAAAGTGACACTTCTAAATCTAGCTTGATGTCTGTAATACTGAGGCTTTTATATCTTTACACATTCATTTATCTTTAAGTAACTCCTAAAACTATTTAAAGCTACAGATCTGTATTTGCATGCACAAATATGTGAGTCTTCCTGCTGCTGAGTTTTCATAAATGTCAGCTGAGTAGTGATAATTTTATTTTGTAGGTGGGCAGATATTGTCACTGACCTAAACACTCAAAATCCAGAATATTTAGATATTCGACACCTAGAGAGAGGATTGCAGCATCGGAAAACAAAGAAGGTAAGGTAGACTTACTGAGATGGGAGGAAATTCATGATAGATTTTTGCAAACTTACTCCTGCTTCAGCAGTGTAAGATAACTTCACTAATGAAATTTGTTGTGAAGTGTTGCTGAAGAAACAATGTAAAGTATGGGTATTTGCATACCAGATATTTATTTGCAGTGGAAGATAGAGAACAGGAGCAGTTTGGCTTATGCTAGGATCAACCAGGATATCTGTGTATACAATGTAGTTGGTCATAGTATTTAACCTTGTTGGTTTCAAATGTAGCTGGCAGCAAGTATAGAAATACTCTCTAGACAAATTGCAGACACTTTCGGGCATGATCCTCTAGCTACCTTTAAGTGGGAAAGAATATAAAATGCAGTAGGATTGGGCATAAAAGAATGCATGTGTGTCCCATGTGTGGACTTATTGTCAATGCATGTGGCTTTCTTTCCCATAGATAGGGCTGTATCTCGTGGGTGGAGGATGTATTTGTGATTTGCAGATTGAAAGTCTATGAGAAATAATAGACTGAAGAGATGATTTCAAATGTGAAGACACTATGGAAGATTGTGTGAGCAAGATCAGAATGGACCATAACAGATAATTTCTGAGAAGATAGCTAGAGAGTAAACAAGACTAGCAGAAGATAAGTGATATCACTGGCCCATGAATGATAAAATGTATAACTTAAAAAGATGAGAAAGAAGTCAGTAACTGAATGTGGGAAATGATTGAAGCTGATTGATGCAAATTGTTTGTTTGTGTATATGGTTTTGTGTTTTGTTGTTTGTTTTTATTTTTCCTGGTTTGTGTGCTGTTGCATTTTTTGTTTGTTTGCATTTTTTGAAAAGATTGTGTTACTGGCCAAGATGTTGATGTCAAATGTCTTTGTAAGAAATATGCCCATGTGCATTTAACAAAGAGCCTTTTTACTTTGATTAGGTTGGAGGAAATCTTCACTGCATCATTGCCTTTCAGAGACTTAACTGGCAAAGGTTTGGTCCTTGGAATTTTCCATTTGGAAATGTTAGACAGAATAAACAATCCCAAACACAAGGACAAGGAATCTGCAAATCTGAGAGTGAAGACAATATCTCTAAGAAACAACATGGACGACTGGGTCGATCTTTCAGTGCTAGCTTTCATCAAGAATCTACGTGGAAGAAATCTAATCTTCGGGAGAGGAGGAACAGTGGGTATCAGAGTTATAATGATTATGATGGAAATGATTAAAATTAACTTTAGATGATAGAATTGATATATTAAAGTTAGTTTTAATCAAGACATAGTAGGGATTTATTAGCCCTAGAACATATATGAATAGGAATTACAGTATAAGACACAGCTTCATAATTATTAAATAAATCTGATGATATGGTTGCAGTGGATGAGAGCCAATTCATAAAGTGACAGATAAGCACAGACTACTGTACTTTTGAAATCAAAGGTAAATATGACAGCAAAATCAATTGTTTCTTTTGAAATAAGTTACAATGTCCTGATCTGTGAAAACAAAAGAGCCAATTGAAATTAGTCAGTGTAATAAACAGACTTCATTGAAAATATTTAGTGTTCAAAAACATGAAAAATTATGGTATGACTTTATAAAAAAGGGTTACTCTGCAAATGGTGTAAGGGTAAAAGTAAACATTGCCTTCCTTTTGAACACTTAATTTTATTAAGCCTGCCCATATCCAGTGCAAAGGAAAAGAAAATCACATAAGTTAGAAAACCTTGTCACATTTACCAAGTGAATGTACATTCTTCATTTAGTTCCCATAAGACTAATGTCAGTCAGATAATCATATCTTGTGAAGCAGGTCTCAGTTTCTTTTCCCTTATCTGGTTGCCTGTTTTAGACTGTGAGGAATCACCTGTTTGAGGATGGAAGTTCTCTGTTGCTTTTGCTCTGTGGGTATAGTGGCTGAATTCTTATCCTGGAACCTCTTGAGAGCATGAACTCACTTAAGCTTGTGAAATTCAGTATTAAAAAGCTCCATTTACCATTAGCCAAATGATCTAGTTAAACACTATCTTCTTTTGGCAGTTATTTTCCTTGTTCAGTCTTAAAATCTCTGTCCTTTTTCTGCTGCTCTTTTCATTTTGTATGAAGGGGGTGCAAGTGCCGAAAACTGCTGGCAGCCCTAATGATATACCTCTCAGCCAGCAAACAATTCAAACTTTTTTCAGGTACCCATGTATAGTCTTGTTTTTTCCCTGATTTGAAATTTACCCACTTGTTTGCCCAAACATATCTCAACAGCTGTAACANCCTAGCAAAATAATCCTGGAGGTATTATCTCTTTGCTCATAAAAAGTAGCTGCACTGTGTAGCCACAGTGACTTAACCTCTAATATTTAATTTTCCAAAGCTTGCAGCCTCATGACTGAACAGAACCTGTAGGTTTTGAAAATTTATTTTCCAGATGAACTGTTTTCAGGCCCTGTTTTTGCAAGCTAAGTTTGGGTTGAGGGCTCAGCGTTCTTTAGAATACTTGAGCTGTGTTAAGACATGCATACAGAGTTACATGTATATATCAAAAGTTTTGATTACTAATGGTAGTTACTCTGGGGAACAGGGACTCTCCTCCGATGGTAGCCGGCTGTTTTGCTTAAGTAGGGTTTTACAAAATTCTGGTTTTACAGTTACTTTGCTCTTGGCTTGGAGACTGTCACACTTCATCCATAGTACGTAGTATATGGGATTCTTCCAGCATTAACAGGAGAAAAGGCAAGTCCTCGGGGCTGTGCGCGCAGAGCTTTCCCTAGGAATTCCCCAGGGGCGGGTGCGTGCAGTAAGGGGCGCTAGGGCTGTGGTGGGAGCGGACTGGGGACAGCACAGGCTGCAAGGAGAATCTCGCTGGGGAAAAGAGAAGGGAAATACAGGACCTTTTTCATTCTGCCCTGTGAGACTTCATTTTGTGACGTGAGACTTTCTGTGTCCAGAGAAGAGCGCTGGAGCTTGGCGAAGGGTCTGGCGCACAAGCCCTGTGAGGAGCGGCTGAAGGAGCGGGTGCTGTTTATCCTGGAGAAAAGGAGGCTCGGGCGGGATCTTATTACGCTCTATACCCACCTGTAAGAAAAAAGGTTGTAGCCGTGTGGGGGTCGGTCTATTCTCTCAGGCAAACCAGTGCCAGGACAAGAGGACATCGCCTCAGTCTGCACAAGGGGACGTTTAGGCTGGATGTTAGGTGGCATTTCTTCACAGACAGCGTGATTAGACCTTGAAATAGACTGCCCAGGGAAGTGATGAAGTCACCTGGCGGTGTTTAAGGGAAGACTGGACGTGGTGCCATGGTCTAGTTGACGTGGTCGTGTTCGTTCATATGTTGGACTCGATGATCTTGGAGGTTTTTTCCAGCCTAGCTGAACCTGTGACTCTCTGGTGGCTGGTACTCGGGTCTCTCCCAGGCAAGGCGAGGAGCCCGCCCTCCTCAGGAACGCTGGCGCTCCCCGCGGGCGTAGAGAAGGCGGCGGGACGCGGTCAGGCCGCCGTGTGAGGGGCGGGGAGGAGCGGCCCCTCCCCCGTCCGGGGCCCGCGGCGGCTCCGCCCCGCGCACTGCGTTTCCCGGCGGGCCGCGGGGCAGGGCCGGGGCCTTCCAGGCCGGTTCTGGAGGTGTCTCTACGCTCCGCGGCCGCAGAGCCCGCGGGTTCGCAGCCGCTGCTCGGCCTGTGCCGGCCTTTACCCCCCGCCCCGCGCCAGGCTCCGCTCCCGCCGCAGGTGAGTCTCCGCCCCGCAGCTCCGGGACTGCGACCCCGCCTGCCCCGGCCCAGTCCCACCGGCTGCTTCGTTATTTCTGTTTGCAATAGTAAAGCAGACGTGGGCTGCATAATATTTGGGTTATCCCTTCTTTTGTGCCTCATAGTTTTTCTCTCAAAGCAGCTAAGAAAGGACCATGGGAGTTCAAGGACTTTGGAAGCTGCTTGAATGCACTGGGAGACCCATAAACCCGCAAACGCTGGAAGGGAAAATTCTTGCTGTTGGTATCCTTTAAAAGTGAAACTGGGGAACCAAAGTTGGGAGGGAGATTATCTTAACTATTTCCCTTACTTGTAAGTGATCATCTTTTCTTGTGATGATGATGATTGTGGTTATTAATTTTAAATTGACAACATTTTAGTAAGCGTGTTTTAAGCTTTTTTAAAATAATATGTGGAATGCTAAGTTCTTTGTAGTCTTATCTTTTAAAAAATAGATTTTTCTTGATAGCTTCCTTACACAAGTGTTGGACTGGAGGATTTTGCACTTTTTCACAGTAGGACTATGAGATGAAAAAGTTTGAACACTTAGGCATCAGCTTTCCTATACTGTGTACTTGGTTAAATGCTGGAAAGATGTGGAAGGAATTCACCTTTCATTTATTTGTAAAAATAACCGTGGAAGTACTTGCTCCACATTTGCTTCTGTACTCCAAAGTTCACAGCTATTTGTAAAGTTTGGTTTTCATAAGCCAAGCTTGGAGCAGTGGGTAAAAGCCACTCAGTCAAATATGTGCACCGTATAGAAGCTCTTAATGTGGAATATGTGTAAGAGAGCACATTTTTTCCTATTAATGATTCTTTAAGATATCAGTATTTGGTTGAACCAAGCAATAAAGGGAGCCAGAGATCGTGGTGGTGTATCCGTACGGAATGCTCACCTCCTCACATTGTTTCATCGACTCTGCAAGTTACTGTTTTTCCGAATTCGACCTGTCTTTGTTTTTGATGGAGAGGCACCTCTTCTGAAGAGACAAACGTTGGTAAGTGTCTTTGCTGAGTCGTTGCAATGCAAAATAGAATTTCTGTCTGCTGATACCATTTTTTATTTCCTTCCTGTTCTGCTTATTTTCCTGAGCTGTGAGAATGAAGGGCCTGAAGTCCACTGCTGCTCAGGTGTCCTTTGCAGTTGCAGCCTGGATCCCTCTGGGAGCATGCAGCAGCTCTGCATGTGGAGGCAGGGTGGATTTGCAGAGGAATCAGGTTGCAGAGAAGTTGATGATGGCATCAGCCTGGGTCGTGCTCCAGAGTGGACCTGAATGCAGCTCTTGCAGGCATTTGTAGCCAGAAGCTGAAAGCTGTTCCTGAGTCCCTCAGAGGAAACAGACATAGATTTAAAGGATATGAATCCCAGTGGTGTAGGATGAATTAGGACTGGCTTATAGGTGCAGAGTTTTAATGTGCATCCAGCAAAATCTCATCGGTATTAATCTTATTTTTGCAGGCTAAGCGGAGACAAAGGAAGGAAGTTGCCCTTAGTGATTCCAGGAAAACTGCAGAGAAACTCTTGAAAACACTTGTGAAGAGACATGTTATCAAAACTGCTCTTGCGGGAAAAAGGCAAGAATAAAAATTATTTTTCCCTTGTTTATAAGTCTTAGGAAAGTCTTCATGTAGCTGTTAATCACTGCTTTGTTTTTTTTTACCTTTCCCTAAGCAATGAAGTTTTGCCCAGTATTACACAAGTTCGAAGAGAAGAAATTGATGATATGTACGTGTTGCCTGCTTTAGAGGATGAAGAGAAGCACAGGTAGGTAGAATTAAGAAAAGTAGCTTAAATGGCTTATAATAAACTTGGATAAAAGTATAAACCACATTTTTTGATGCTGCTGAAAGGCCTTTGGCCTGTGAGACTCAATAATACATAAAGTATATGTCTTTAATTTATATTTAATTTCAGTTTCTTTTTGGAGAATTTGTTTGTAACTCTGGATACAGAAAACCTAGCTATGGGAAAGTCACAGAAGAAGCTTTCATACCTATAGATACCTATAGATATACCATACAGATTAAATTTCTACACTGGATTCATGTTTAAGGATGAAAGTTCTACCTCAGTCTCTCTGACCATATCTGTACAATTAAGTGAGACTGGTTGTTCAAGCTTGCATGGCTGCTGCCTGTGTGGCAGCCTGACTCTGGTTTTTGTCCTGTCATTCAGTAGCATCCACATGTTCAGCAGGAGGCTTTGTTTATACTTGTCAAAGCTGTGACATCTTCTTAAGTGACACACAAACGGAGAACGTGAAGATTGCCCTGTGTATATCTGTCCTTTTATGTACCTTAAACACTGACCAAATAAGAATCAGGCAATGATGTAAACAGCGGCAGTTGTTTTAACTGACGTAAGTCTGCCTTCTTGCTTTCTGCTCAGATCTTTTTAACCTGTGTATGTGTTTATAATGTGTGTTTGTATGTATGGGCATACATATGCATATATATGTGTGTGTGTCTGTGTGTGTGCGCATTGATGGTGAATGTGAATTTTTGTACTTGCCCCTGAAGGGATGACTAATGTTCTTTTGCTTAAAATAGGAACTTTCTTTTCCTAGGTAAATATCTGTACCTTTTGTTTTCTCTTTGTAACTTTTAGCTCAGAGGAGGAGGAAGAAAAAGAATGGCAAATGAGAGTGAGCCAAAAACAGATGTTACAGGTAAGTGCAACCTAATCGCCCTGTTAATGTGAACAATTTTCTCAATCATGTGCTATGCTTAAAAGGCAAAGAAAAAGCTTAAAAAAACCTAATTGCTTGGAGATACAGGTCTTACTATAGCATAACTTATCAAGCAAACAAGTTAATTTTTTGTGTTTTAAGAATTTCTATTAATGAGGAAATATAAATGTAATTTCTCCACTAGAATACAACTCAATAGAAATTTATTATGGTATCCTTTTTCTTTGAGCATGTGGAGAAGAAATTGTTTTTTCTAATGATGTAAATGAAATGTATGCAATTGTATATATGTGTGTATGCATATCAAACACAGCATATGTAACAAAATTTCTGTGCTTCTCCAAATATAAACTGATGTTGAAGCACTTCAATCCTTGAGTTTTCACCAATAAATTCTGTTTCCTTCTGATGTGCTGATCTCATAGAAAGAGAAATATATAACCTAAGAAGTAATAAAAGGAGTAGTGAAATTATCTCTGCTTTCATCAATAGAAAAAAAGTCTTGAAAATACTATTTATTACTGATGTAGTTCTCATTTAAAAGGAAAATCTCTTTGTAAGGTTAAAATCAGATCAGCTGAGGTTATAGGACCTGCTTCTGTGATTTATGCTAAATACCCTTTTGTAAAACAAATAAAACCAAGTTTCTCTCTATGGTATACATCAGTAATCCTGTACTTTATGTTATTTTATTAGACAGTAGTTACCTTTTCTTTTCTTGGTTTCTTTGCCATATGGGAAGTAGCAAAAAAGTTCTTGGTTGGTTTTTTTTTTGTCTTGTTGTTTGGAATGATGCTCTAAATATTTTATTATTTTTGGTCTGTTGTAATATAAAATAAATATTTTATGTTGTTTTCTGTTTTTATAGGAACAGTTATGTGAAAATCCTTATTCTGTAGATATTGAATCAGAAGATTTCAAAAAGCTGCCTCCAGAAATAAAACATGAGATCCTGACTGATATTAAAGAACTTACAAAGCGAAGAAGAACATTATTTGAAGCAATGCCAGAGGTAATATTTAAAATTGTTTTCAAGCCATCAAAATGGAACTACTGCCATTAATGCAGATGAGGACTATGTAAGAGTATCATATCGGGAAAGTTTTACCTCCTGAAATATTTAATAGCAGATGTTATGTTGAGGGGAAAAAACATCCAATGAGATAATGACTATTAACAGCCTTATCTCTTGATTTCCGCTAAGATTAGCAGAGTAATTCAGCTTGGTGAGAATGGGAAAAATCATGCTGTGTCTCATGCCTCATCAGCATTATGCCCAACATTTCAATCATGAAAACATGCTACAGGTGTGGATAAACCAGGCAGAATGAATACAGCTCGGATTCCAAACCCTGAGGTTGTTGGGGTTACTGGCAGCTGGGAAAAGGCTTTTGTAATTTAGGCAGATGTGTTGCCGAAGCTGTTCAGAGACAAATGGAGAATCCTACAGTGCCACTTGTACAGTTAAATTTGAAAATACAAATATGTCAGATCAAATGATAGCTAAGAACCATAATTTTAAAATGATCCACGTGTGGATTCTGTTTTAATTGCATTGTTGCTTTTTTTAAGATGGAGATGAGCTCTGCTAGCCAGCTATGTTTTGTTGGTCACATAATTCAGACCTCATGTTTAGCCAGCACTCAGAACTACTGGTACCTTCTAGAATTGTGTGTTACCAGGATAGTGTTGCTGTCACTTGGGAGTGCAGCAGTCAGCAAAAGACAAATGTTACCTGTTTAAAGGAACTCTTCAACAATTTCCCACACTCTCCAGAGTGTGGGAAATGAACTCTCTGAAAAGAGACGTTTTATTTCAATTGACTTGTTTGTTTTTTTTCGTTTTGTTTTGTTTTGAGGACTCCAATGACTTTTCCCAGTACCAGCTTAGGGGTTTGCTTAAAAAAAGCAACCTCAATCGGTGCATAGAAAATGTGCAGAAAGAAATGAATCAACAGCACTCGGGTGAAATCCAAACACAATATGAAAATGAAGGTGGTTTTGTGAAAGAAGTGGAATCAAGGAGGGTGGTCTCTGAAGAGACTTCTCACTATATTCTGATAAAGGGTATGTCAGGTCTAAACTTTGTAAAACCTCTTGTTTGCCGTGTGCACTTTGCAGCTGGCAGTTTTAAGAAAAACCTGAATATTTTTTATGGGCATACGTAGCCAATACTTTATGTTGAATGTGCATTAAAGTTGTACATAATTAACTGTGACCTGTAGAAAAGGGGTTTATATATTGAAATTCATTAGGTAAAATGGAATGCTCTTATAAAGCAGTGTTTTACTAAAAAAAACAAAGTCAACAAGTCACTTTCTTTCAGGTATTCAAGCAAAAGAAACTGTAAATAGAGACTTGGAAACTTCTGCAGGACCCTCATCAAAAATGCTTGAATTCACTAACTTGAATAAAATCAATGAGTCTCCTGCTAATGCAAAGCTCGTTGCATCTGACAAGATGGAAATGGAGAAAGATAACATTGTGGTGACAGCACCACCCTCTCCTCGGACTTTGCTTGCTATCCAGGCAGCTATGGTAGAAAGCAGCTCAGAAGAAGGACTGGATACAGGACAAGTGAACATAGATGAATTTGTAAGAGAGGAAGGCAGTGTGTCTTCAAGGACACTACGGGCAATTCAGCAAGCCCTGAATGATGATGATAAAAGGGAGGAAGTTGTTACTGTTAGAACTGATGGAGTGCTACCAGAAAGATCAGAAGTGAAAGATCTTCTGCTTAATAGCTCAGATGAGGAAGGGCAGATTCCTGAAGTTAAGGAGGCAGAAAACATACCTATAGCTGCAAGTTGTTCATCAATCCAAGCAACTATGCATGATGCTAAATTTGGACAGAAGAGTCAGGAATTGGATAAAAATCACATTACACCCAAAGGCATCAGCATATCCAGGGNTTAAAATACATCTATCTCTACATACCTAGGAGGAGGGAAGAGAATATGAGCTATACTTTTCCCCTTTGTGTCACATTGTATCATTGAAACCTGAGTATAATTATGGAGAGTCAGGAAAGAATGTTGAACTTAACTAGTATATTAATAGTCGGCCACTTGGTTTGTGTAATTTCAAAATCCTTGTCTCTATGTGCTGCATATAGAAAAAAAACCCAAAACACTCCCAAGTTAAAAATTTATTCAAATCTCTGTTTTCCCTTAATAGGAAGCTTTATTGAAGTGGATTCTGAAATTAGTAATGAGGCTGAATTTCCCACTGAATATGATGAAAAACTGGGTGATGAAACAGAGCTTCCAGGACTGGAAACAGGGAGATCTGATGTTGTCACACAGGACTTGCTGAAGGAGTCTGAAGAAGTGCAGTTGGGAAACACACAGAATGTCGAAAGAGAAGCTGATGGTAAAGGTGCAGTGGATGAATGGCAAGACATCAGTTTGGTAATTGTTTGTTGCTTGTTTTGAGCTAGTAATGGAGTGCTTTGTCTCCAGATATTTTTTAAAGAAAACTATTGGACAGCTTCTTACTGTTTCATTGCTTTCTCATGCATGTATCCAATTGTTTGGGAACTGATTTTTCTTTAAAGATGGTTAATCATAATCTTCCTGAAGTCAGAGGGAAACATTAAGGTTTTAGCACACTAGTGACAACCTATCTCCAATTTTACAATTTATTGCGTCAGAGAAGCTGTAACAACTTCTGAGTGTGAATTAATGGAGCATGTACTGCTAGAATAATTACAGCTGGGGATTTAGTGCTGTACTTAACTATACCTAATTATACCTAACCTTAACTATAACTATATTCAGGTATACTTAAGTATACCTGAATTGTTGAAATAATTAAAATCTTATTTTATGTTTTCAGGAAGAGCTAGAAGAGTTAGAAAAGGACCTTTCTACTGAGCAGAATATGCTTCAGTCTCAAAAACAGCAGCAGGAACGTGTTGCTGCTTCTGTAACAGGACAGATGTTCTTGGAAAGCCAGGTAGTATTTGTTGAGTCATTTTGATTTGTTTCCCTTCTCCATCCCAGTCATATACTCAAAAACTGTTAGTAATTTTGCTTACTTACACATCACATTTTTGCCTCCTAGGAGGTTGTTTTCTTCAGTTTGTTTAGAATACTGAAAGTACTGAGGTGATCTGGAGTTCCAACAATTTTAAATTACTGTTATAACATTGTAAAGTAAAAATACAGTTATGGATAAATCAATATGTCTTTTAAGCATCAACTTTTAAAGGTTGGGCTGGTTTGGTCTTTGCTTGTTTTTGTGAGAGGTGCAAAATGAACAAAAAATATTAGGAAGCTACATTCAGCAGTATAGAATTGATATAGTATGGGTGTTAGGTGAACTGTGATTTCCCCTAGGGATGAAAAGGTAAAAAATTATGAGAAGTCTATATAGTTTATGCCTTGAGAAAGTAATTTTAAAAAATCTCACCACTAATGCCTGCATAAGCTTGTTGCTTCTGTCTCAGTAGCAAGGTTAAAACAATGTGTTTGAGTTAACATACCCAAAATAGAGTAGACTAGTGATAATGTCTGTAATGTAATAAACTTATGCAAACAAATAAATTCTGAGAAATAAGTAAATGCTTGTTTGTTATTTTTTCATAAAAGGGATAATTTAGGTAGTTTTAAAATGATATTTTAATCTTGGTTCAATATTTGCTCGTACTTATTTCTTCAGATGATTTTTTTAAAGGCCACTAGATTGGGCTTTTGTAATAGTACCTGCCATATAATCATAGATAGACCATTGTAGACGTAAGTCTTTTGACCTTGGGCTGTTGTTCCTTATTGTGGTAAAAAAGTCTCGAGACTACTTGTGTGTGGGATATTTAACTGAAGTTAAATAATGTATTCCATAAAAGCAAAAATGCATCAAAATACATGCATACCAAAACGCCGTCCAAAGAATGATAAGTCTCTCCACTGTTTCCTGCTTGATATGAATGTTTCTCATATGCTT